>JABFFG010000034.1:0-161429 GCA_013623685.1 Fusarium transvaalense
CCCCTGACCCCCGCCACCAAGATCCATCCCCTCGAAGCCCTGTACAAGCGATCCAAGCCCGATGAGAACGCCACCGAGACCCCAGCCAAGAAGGAAGCCGAGCCCTTCAGCTTCTTCGGTGGCGGTGGAGACGACGACGATGACATCGAGGAAGAAGAGGACCAAGACCCCGCCAACCAAACGATCGCGACTCCCGCGCCCATGACCCCTTTTACTCGCCAGGACTTTGAATGGCGCGGCGTTAGAAGCGCTGCTCCTACGCCTGATACGGCGCATCCCTCGCGCATGCGCAACTTTTGGCCTGAGGATGAGGAAGAGGGCGATGAAGATGCCGACATGGCAGAACACGGGTACGACGAGGAGGAAGGGGGCAAGGATGCTTCTGGTCCGCAGAGCTCGAGTGATTTCCAGGCTTGGTTCTGGGATAACAGACGTGACCTCAACAGATCGTGGATGAAGCGTCGCAAGACAGCAGCCAAGGAGAAGAGACATAGGGAGAACAAGGCTAGAGCCAGCAAGGCAGTGTAGAATATTCAAGCATGGTATGACAGGCATTAATAGGATATAACGATGCATATGCGTTGATACTTTATGACTTTTTGGGCTTCAATGTCTAGACGAGTTTGCAGATATTTGATGACCATGGCTCTTGTTGAAATGTGTAATGGGTGCTGCTTCTCGTTATTGGTATTCATTCTATCAGCTGAGGTATCTAGGTATGTATGCTCTAATCGCGCTGTCCCATCCCTCTTCACTGATTATTTCACTTTGGAGAAGTGTCCCGAGACGACAAATCGTTCACACATCGGTGTGGCTTGTCATCTTCTGAACATACCCCCTCTTCACATGAGGCAATGTTGGGCTTACTCCCCATTGTGGTCTTGTGTACTCTAGAGCTATCCGATTCGGGCGGCTCTGGAGTTCCTCCTCTTCCTGTACTGTTCCCTGAACGCACGACACTGCTTTTCTCAAAAGCATCCTCTTCGGTCGTTGTACTCCCATTTGGCCTCCGAAAGTGACTTTTGTGAAAAATCTTGTGGCTGCTGTGTTTGATCTTGTTCATGAAACCAGGGCGCGGTAGACAATCGCCCAAAGTCTCTTCTTCGATGTCAGCTATAACTGTGCTGCGACGTCTCTGAGTATCGGCATCCAGCGAAGCACTGAGCCTTCTCTCTGCTGCAAGCGGAACTGGCAAGTGTTTGCTCTTGGATTTCGGATTGAAAGGGTTTGCGTCAAAAAGCGAACTGCCGTTTGGAGACGTTGGACGTATTGGGGGCTGCTCATTAGAAGGAGAGGATACTGGTCCATGAAGACCACTATGGGCATCAACACCGTGTTGGTACAAAGTAGATGGTGCTGGCTTGTTCGAGTCTCCGCCATTGATAGGTGGTCTAGGCCAGTCTGTGGTCAGGTCACGGGAAAAGAGCCTGGGGAATGAGGTAATGACAGTGCCATCGCTGACTCTCAGCTGCTGTTCAAAGCTCTTGTTGCACATAATGTCCGCCAGAATCTCAGCTGTACTCTTTGGTGTAGCATAATGTCTTAGTGTAGGATCGCCTGTCATTGCCTTGGGGTGACTCTGTCGTCGATCATCTGGGCACGAACGCGAGCCCCCGTGAGCGGGCGAGCAACAGTCAGAAACAGTTCGACCATGGGTTCGCGAATCTGGCTCATAGCCTGCGGGATAAGCCCGGGACCAAATGATTTCAGCAACACTCCGACGTGTAATAACCGTTGTCGTTGCATCTGATTCCGCACTACGGGTTTTAGTATGAACTTGCATGTCTGATGCGTTGACATTCGCATAAGAGGTACTCGGTAGACTGATAGTTGTTGCTGGATCTACTGCTGTAGGTGTAGGAACAAGGATAGCATTTGAGTCCCCATCTAGCTTCGGTAAGGGCCGGCTCTCAGAAGATTCTGTTGTTGTGGTTCTTCTTTCGGATCGGTCGATATGACCGTTCTTGAAAGCTTCGCTCAAAACAATACTGACGACATCGCGGATATCCTTGTCGCCAATGAGATATAACCCTTTCGCTTTCGGAACGTCTCGGCCATTTCCATTGATGATATGTAGGTGTTCCCTCAAATGACGGATCTTTTGAAGTCGATCGCTTACTTTCCTGGCAATACTTTGGGTTGCTTCATCTCCATCATACAGGGGCTCATGGGCGTCCACCACCGCTTCGTGAGAAGCTGAGCTGTCCGAATCAACAACTACTGCGGGAATGCGAGACGAATCGACCCTCCACAGTGTTTCTTGGCTCGCGTGCCTTGATTCGCCCTGATCTTTCTCTGACGCCTCAATGCAGTAAGCTCGTTGTCCTGGCTCTGGTAATATAGGCTTGAAAGATACTTTCTCAATTTTGTAGCCTTCCTGTGTATCAGCATCTTGATACATATAGTATGCAGAACCAGATGACCGAGGGTCAAAGATGTAGTAAGATGGATACTCTGGCTCCGAGGCTGTGTCAAGATCCTCCAAAGGACTATCAGGATCAGCGTCTGGGTCCGGTTTACATGGATCACTACCAGCAGTGGCAGCCTGTGAATCCTCTGTCATCTCTTTCAGCTTGTTGTATACTGAACTCAGTTTATAGAGTCGAGCATCCGGTATTGACTGTAGGCGGTGTTTTGTCAAGGGCTGCGGCACTTGTCCTTGGGCGTCACTCGAAGCTGTGCCTGTATTGAGAAAATGCCCGTTTGGTGTTGTTTTACCCGAATCATCACAGTCATTACAATCGGAGTCGTCATTCAGTTTGTGAACGTTTTTGCCCAAACCTCTCAACTCTTCTGTGGCCTCTTCCTGGCAGTCATCTGAGTGTGAGGAACTGATACAGGAGTGAATCGAAGTCGCGTCATCCTCTGAACACTGTGTAGTCTCTGCCGTGAACACGCGTGAAGGCTTTGGATACTCTCCCGCGCCATCGTTCTTCTAAAACATAGCTTTTCCATCTCCAAGGCTCATGAGCGTCGAGTGAGGCGTGTTGCTGACTGGGGGGTCGAGTTGTTCACAGACTTCTTCATGTGTATCATATTTGTTACTGTCGTTACAAGTATCAAGAGCATGAGGGGTGTTTTTGTTCGTTGAGCTTTCGGTATCCAAGGGCGCAGAATACAGAACGAGGTCTGGTTTCGAGTCAGAGCTAGGAAAGAGTTTTGGGATTGTAGGGAGGCATCGTGTATCATCGTAACCCTCCATGTTGTCGAGAGAAGGACTCGGGTTAGAACAACTCGGAATGTACAAGTGACCGTAGGTAGGTAATCCAATGTGATGTAAATCAAGCAACTAGAGCATAAGATAGATAGGTAGTGGGAGTAAAATGAATTTGAGGTGATTAGAGAGAGTTGGGAAAATGGAATAGGTTGAGGTTGAGAGATGCAATGCGGCTATCTAGGCAGGTCGGTCTTTCCTCTAACTACAGTTAAATCACATATAGGGAAGGAGCTCAAACCGCTAGCAGTTACCAATTTGAGAAGTGAGGCATAGCAAGAGCGTTAACAAACAAAGGCGAGTAATATCAATAGCAAGTAGTTTCTTTTCTTTGAGTATTCCTATAGCCCTCGAGTACGTAAAGATTGCTGTGCGCTTGGTGTCAGGGTACATACAAGGGTGACACTCGTAGCTATACAATAATAAAAGTCTGCGCCAATTCTCACTCCAACTCTCGCTTATAACAGCTCAAGGACTCAACTCAATCAGGTCTTCTTGCTCTGGCAGATCTTGAGAATTGTTTTCTTGATCGTTGAATTCGTCTTCCCCTTGACCTTCTGGTTTATGCCCTTCTTCATCTTTGGGTTCGTCTTCCCCTTCATTTCTGGGCTCATCATCTCCTTGATCTTCGATATGATCCCTTTTCGGATTCTCATAGGGACCTTGCCTACCTTCTATCACCTAGGACGGTAGTGGGGATCCCTTTCCTGGGGTCCAGCATGAACCGCCTCCAAATGCAGATCCAGGCGTCTGTGCCAAATAGTTGGTGTTTCTAACCGGCGTAACCGGCCCTGTTGTGCTATCAGCTGGCAAAGGAGGTGGCGTATCCGACCTTGGCAACTGCTGATCATCTTTACGAGGCGGCTTGAAATTCACGTCCCTTCCTGCGCGATAAATATCCTGCAACATCGTCTCCAAGATTCCGGCATCTTGGAACTCGAGATACTTCTTATACAACTTGAGGGCTGTCCGGGAATCTTCGATGGAGTCGTGGGTTTCCATTTGAATATCTTCCTTGAGAAGATACCATGCCAAAAAGGCCAGCGATAGCTTTCGCAATCGAGATTTGAGGAAGAACAAGTCGATTGTGTCAATGACTTGCGCTTTGGGGATATGTATGTTGATAACTCGGAAATCTTGTTTTAGTCCATGACCCAAGAATTTGCATCCGAGATTGAGAAGAATCCACATCTTCTTGTATACCATTTTCAATGGTAGGAGGCTGTGCTTCGAAACTCGTGGATCCAGATCTTGCTCAGTGATACCCGAATAGGATGTCAGGTAATCGACAATTGGTTCTCTGATATTGATGTAATCATCGATGAACGGCATGCCTTCGTCTTCACCTTGGCCACGTACGACCGATGCTCGAGCAAGCGCGTATGCTATAGGGCGTATGGTTTCCCTTTCGCCATCCGAGTTCATTTCGATCTCGGGTTGTCGCACTGCAACGAATTCGGTGTCGAGTGCAATGATTGTATCTGGGCCAGGGACTTCATCATCGGGGTTGAGTACCCGATATGTTTTTGTCGCAGGATCCGCGTTTGGACTAAACAATGTCAGTAAAATGAAACATAATAACAGGGCGATACATACTTGAAGTCCTGGAACAGAATAGAAGTATCAATGTTCTTTTTCCATTCCGTGTCGATTTTATTGTTCTCGTCCTTCACTTGGTATGCAACAACAGAAGGGACCTTCCAAGATGTGTTGAAAGTGAGTGCCTCTTCTGTACTGACCGATCTCACCAAGAAGTCGTTGAACAAGTGCCATTGGCTTTCTCCCGGCGCTTCTGGTTCCGCGTGTGCCACTGTGCTTTTTGTCAGTCGTGTGCAGACGCTGATAGGGTCCAAGAGACTCACCATTGACCATTGATACAAGATGAGATTTTTGTGTCTGCCCGCTTTCAATATTGATCGCCATACCAGTCAATGAATAAACTCTTATGTTATGCATGCCTCGTTGGAGATGCAGTTTCAAATCTTCACCCTCATAGCAGAAGAATTGTTCTCTCTCCACAATGATTCCAATTTCTTCAGGGAGCCACCCCGGTGTTGACCAAAGTGCCCGTTGTTCTTGATTGGTGATGGCCGTGTTCAGCATGAGCACTGCAGGTATGCTATGGATACTCTTCCTTGTGGCTATCGTTTGGTAACGCTGACATCGACCGCACCATCCCTTTGAAGTTGTTTCTCTTTCAACACTGTTTTTGAGAACTTGAGAGAATGTGGTGCGTGGCAACTTGGCATTTCGGCCCCCAACCTTCTTGGTTGCAATAAGTCTTTGTTCATTTGGGGACATCATCGTACTTACAGCAGAAGGGTAAAGCAAGTCGTTAACATAAGTCGAACCAGGACGTGTGTACTCGCTCCTACAATTCATACATCTTATCGACGTCGTGGCGGAAGTAGCCAGCACCTAGATATTTTAATACAAAATTCGTACAAGTCTGAAGGATTCAACAAACCTGGTCCATCTCCGACTGATCTACCTCAGACGATGCTGAATTAATGGCCTTGTGGTCGTGCACAATTTTGTCCAAAAGAAAGCGAGTAAGCCCCTGGAGCATCACATTAAGAGATGAGCCATGGGGGTCTTCTTCAAGTAGGCCAAGCGGACCCGCTACGCCAGTCAGTGATGTTCCATGTCAGAATGCCACTCATCGTACCTTGAGGATGACTACTGAGGGTCTTCAGCAGGTTCGTTGCTTGACAAATTGAGCCTTCAGCCTTCTGAAGCATATCAAATAGGAATCCAAGTTCGCAGAGCAGACATATCTCGCCTACGCAAGAGGTAGCGGCATGCTGAAGAGCAAGATTTCGAATGACAGGAGTGAAGTGCATGATCTGCAAGAGAGAGTTGGCGTACGAATTGGAGATGTGTGTCTCAAGTCCGGAGTAACGGGTTTTGTTGTAAAATCTGCCCTTGGTCAGCAATAGGCCACTTATTAGAGTGCAAGAAAACCAACCCAAAGTCGAAATCGTCCACTCCGAATTTGCTGTACTTGATCTCGACATTGCGATACATAACCGGCACTTCAGACTTTTTACTTTCAAGCCCCATATCGGTAAGAGTACCAAGCAGCTCATCCACTTTATCATCGGAGTCCGCACTGTTGGTATTGGCAAGTTCACGAGCCTTTTCGCTGAGGAACTTGGGGGCCTTGAGCCCGGAGCTGCCCGACTTATGAACATTGCGCGTGTTCTCGGCCTGGTTCCTCCGCAATCCCCGGGTATTGCGTCCATAGAGCCCAAACTCGGTAGCTTTGAGTCCTGACAGGAATTGTGCGTCAAACTTGACGGGCGGTGCTCCGACATCGCATGGTATGTCTGGCCAGGCAGAGGCCAATACCTCTCGGTAATGAGGCATGCCAATTGTGTTCAAAGGCCTAAGGGGGTCAGTAAATGAAGAGTGCCATGTCTGCAAGAAGCAACTCACGTTTCGGGTGTCCATTCAATGTTAGGCAAATGCTCCTGTGGGGTTGCAAACTCGATAGGTGTTGGCAAATCCACGAAATGAAGCTTTGATGGTGATCCCCACAGGTGAATAATGCTCTCAGTATCCGTCAAGGCCATCGCTTCGCCAGAAGGTGCAATTTCGAACATGCTTAAGAATGCAAGGGTATTGGCTTGCCGGACGTTGCTGGTGTTGACGTTCATCAGATCCACAATATGAATTTGACCACTCTGCGATATTACTATACTAGTGGTCAGCATCCTAGGATGCATTCGCACAAAGGCAGCACCTGCCGGGAAGGGGATGGGGGGCATAGATGTCATTTTCTTCAGGTCAAACACATTGAGGAAGGGGTCCAGCATGTAACCAGGGCCCGGTCTAAGGGAGAAACCGCAGGTGACAATGAAATCGTGCTGTGCGTCCATGTCATTGATCAAGGCTGAATGCGCGTTCCATGATTTGACAACCGCAAAGGTGATTGGGTCCAAAAGATTGACAGAGCCGTTTCTGGTAGCTGCGCATATGTAACGCCCACGCTTCATTATGGTGTACTGGTGTTCAGTAGGTACCTGGTATTTGTTAGGAAGAGTTTCAACATTCAAGGCACGCTGCTCACTTGTTTGACGACATCACCCTTAATAAGGTCAATGACAAGCATCGTATCTTGCCAACCAGCGGCAATGATTTCTGCCGTCCCCTTTGATGTAAAACTCATACATCGTAAATCTTTCATTTCATCATGCCTACCCACCGTTAGCGCCAGGAGTCTTTCCTTAGATGTATCGTGGGACCTCCTACTTGATGTGCCATATAGGTAGTCCCCTTCGTATGGCCATGTGGAGATCCTGAGGCCCCAAGGCTACAATACCTTTCTCATTGACGAGTATCTGTCGAACCGGACCCTCGGCGGTGGTGTGCGCCTTGAATGATGTGTATCGCTGAAGTTCGGTGCCGTAGAAGGATGTAACTCGACCCTGAGAATCTCATTAGCGAGAGCCCAGCCACGGCTTCCAGGTTTCGAGTCTTTCCATACATAATCATTGCCCGTCCAGAGAAGTTCCTGCGTGGTGTCGAAGGTCATTGTAGTAACGGGCGTCGACATCGCGTGCACGCCCGGAGGCGGAAAGGGTATCCGGGTGACCTGTGACAACAGCGTATAAGCATATGCATAAACAATAGGTCCAGAGGGATTTGATGTATTTGTTGATTCATTGTTTTATTAAGTTGGATATAAAGAATGCTTATGGTACGTCAAATGTCAGGAAACATACCTCATCCCAATCGGCGTCCATCGTAGCAGAATATGGGCATTATCCGTAGGCGCATAGCTCTACAAAAAGGCGCCAACTTGTGCGCCAGCCTCTGCGAGGTCTGGACAAAGACGTAACGTGTATTTTCCTGAGTCAGTACCCTGAAAGAGAGTAAAACAATAGAATAGCTTCTTGATATCCCGATATTGGGTTTATTGATAGAAACAGGTGCCGGTGACGGAAGTGGGATCCAACACCACTGCAGCTCCCAAGCTTGATGGAGGGGCAGCAAGCTTCCATTAGCCGATGTTCATCCGGCGCGCGAAGTTGACGCGCTCCAATACACCTTCCTTCCATCATCACCATAATTGCTGTAAGCAAACAATAATTGTTTACTAACTACTCGGGCAAGATTTTTTCCAGTAGGAGAGCTACCGGGATTGTCTAGATAGGTAGGCTATGTTGGAATTCTAGGCGAGGGCCAACGGTGTACATCCTGGTTTGGATGCATAGCGTCTTTGAAATAGACCGGAATGACTTGTACTCTATCAAACCGAAGAACAAACACACTTCATCAACTAAAACCATATTTGCGAGTTTACAACATACATCCAATAGTCATGAGATAAGAGTATGTACCCTCAATCTGGATATACTCGAATCTACCGAGTTAAGAGTACACGGGCTATAAAGTCTTGAAACCTTCGTGTAAGTCGTTGTTATAGAGCATAACCTAAAAGCCAAGAAACGATGCCCAATCCAGACAAAGGCAAAGCAACGGAACAAATAAGGTGAATCAGGTAGTTATTAATCTATCAGTAATCGTATTTGTCTTGACCAGTCTATCTTTGCCTTTTCATACTTTAATCCATCTATAGTTAACACCTCGTTCAACGCCTAAAAAGACTAGCATGAGTCAAACTAGCTCAGCATAAACATCGCGCGTTGCCCAGCGCCGCCAAATATCATCGTGTATCATTAATCATGCGAACAATTCACCCGGGACAGGCTGTCATTGGGGTAGTGCTGACTCTAGGGTGAATCGTTGATTGTAGGTTATTTGTTGTTTTTTTGCTTTTGACGCGCTCAGCCAACGTCAGGAGCTCCTACGCAAGCAGCTCTTGAGTGTCAAAAAGCTTGCGGAGTTATATCCGCGGATCGAGAAGTCATGGTCCCACAAGGCGAAGACAATGTCGATCAATATATAGCCGCCCCAGCGGACAACTTCAGGGCCGATACCCATCGGTGAACTAACAATGGCCCCCTTTCTGGTTCCAGCCAAAATAAGCTTCATCGGCAACCACCACGGACACTCTTCGTGAACCGCCGAGCCTAGAAGGAATAAGTGCGGACGAGACCAAGATCTTCCAATAGTTGTTTCTCACTATTTTGTGATATTGGTCGTGAATCCGAGTCGTTGTAATGCCGAACGCACTGGCGCTAATTGGGGAAGGCGTTGACCAACCCGAAGAAGAAAAGCCTCTTGGCTGAGTACACGCTTGGCGATAGGGTCGGGTTGTTGGATAATATGGAGAAATGAGGCGGGACCAGGGTCATGATACCATGATACGCCTCGCCTTAGCACAGCATTTACTCATGATACCTGGTAAACAGTAAAGTTGACTGGGAATGTATGGTTGCTGAAGCCAGGCACTTTGGATACAGGTTCTCCTGTCGGTTCGATTTGTACCTGCCATCTTGTCTTGGTCAAATCACCAATTTCGTCCCAAAGTCGTTGGAAGCTTGCTTGATCGTGCAAATAAGCGGATCGAGTGCTGGTCGAAGTCGGTCCTGGGTGATTGGTGCCGACCTGACGGCCATAAATCAATGCATTTCTGGTTCCGGGCTTCAGAAACTGGACAACGCGCTTGCCGATATAGAGTTGCTGAACCCAATTGAAGAGATGGAAGAAGCTGCCTGCATGAACCATGGTGATCTTGCCGCGTAAAGAAGCCATCTGCTTGTCTTCAGGGTCCAGCATATCGCCAGCGACGAAAGAAGCGCCTAGTTGGTGTCGGTCTTGGAACAGATCGTAGCCGATGTCGATAAACTTGGACTGCAGATCAGTACCGATGAGTTGAGCGCCGTCAACACCATCTGCGCGGAATTGTCGGATCACTTGTCCGACACCACATCCGAGGTCAAGAAGTACATCCCTAGAGCCGGCGACGTTGAGACGGAAAAGAGCCTGTTGGTAACGGGGATCCTTGGGGTCCGGGATGTACAGGAACTTCCATCGTCCAACGCAAGGATACTGTGAGACGCACCAGGCCTTCTCTCGCTGAATGCAGGAAATTATGTCAGTTGCTATGCCAGGAATAAAAAATAAGATTGTGAACTTACAACCCGACGTATATGACCGTCCAAGTCATTGTATGGGATTTTGCTGTAAACCTCGAGAAGGTGTCGAGCTGGGCCAATGTCTTGAGGAGGATCCTCTAGATATGTCCAGTCTCGCACCTTCATAACATCCATACTCAACAACATAATGAGATGGGGAAATTAAGCGTCGATCGTTGTGCGAAGAACTCAAATGTAGATCGGCGATTGCAGTAACACAGAAAAGGTTATTTCGAATGCGTCATTGAAACTGTAATAAACGCCGTGTGATGTGAGGAGGAACAAGTTGAGGAACCCGATATTGAAGTGTGCAAGAACGACGACCCTTCCCTTAAGGCAGGAGACAAGCAGCAGTCGATGATGCCATAACAGTGGACTTGGCCAGGATGTTTCAGACAGGGAAAGAAAAGGGATGAACCTAAACTCGAAGAGAAGGAAGGATGGAGATGAAGATAAAAGAAAGACTCTGAGACAAGAGAAAAGAGAGTGGATGCGATGGATGTAAGTAAACCTTAGAAGCAGACAAGGCAGGGTAAGGGGACTTTTGCGGTCTTCATAACTCGCCGAATCGACTAATAATAAGCTCGCTGGTTCGTGAGACGACTGACAAGGATACCTGACATACTACGTAGTACCTTTACTGGAGTGCCACCTCCTGTACGCACGCACGCTCGGCAGGTAAGTACTAATGGATCGGATGGATCCTTTTTTTATTTTTTTATGGGCGCGGGTATAGGGAAAATTAGGGCCGTTTTAACATGGACTTTGAGCATAGAGCAGAAGAGGGACATGGCTTAAAAGAAGCTTAGAACGCAACTAAAAAGACAACCTTGGCTAATTGAGAGAGAAAATCCCAAGGAGATAACGTTAAACATAAACAGACTCTTTAAATTTATGCTTTTGACTATGATATAATTGCAGCCAAATGATTTGCAAAGGCCCACAATCCCTGCCCCCGGGCCAGGTGAGTGAGATTTCTAGGTCCCTAGCTTCTCGAATCGTCAGCGAAATTAACCCCCTAGATGGATCACTAATGGATGGATAGGTAACTGCCGTTCCCGCTGCAACCACATTAGTAGCCCGTCTGTTTCCAGCGCTCTGATAGCATCCATGAACGGGCACTGAGCTGACGATAGATACCCACTCGCCTGTCCCTGGCAGGCCTGGTTCGCGAGTAAGACTCCATGTTTTGAACGCCTCCGGCCTCTCACTCGGACCAACTTTTCACTCAACAACATTGTAATAGAATTACTTAATGATGGCTCGTGTAATGTGAGTGGACTCTTTCTTGTCTTGATACCGGAGGTTTTGTTCAGCCGCCATAAAGCGGTTTCATTTGTTGGCAATTAAAATGCTCATCATCTAATAAAACTGTCATCCGTTTGTTCTTCAACAAATTCAGTTATCAAATATGACAATGGTCCAAGGAACAAAAGCAAAACACAATGTCACACCAGACGTACAAGATTTTATGCTCTAGCCTCCATTGTCAGTTGTTAGATGGTTTTGTATTATCCTATTGGCTCTGATACTGTTGCCTCTTCGTACTCGAACCAACAGAAGCAAACATGAGTACTTAGTTGGTATGTATTCCCGTTCGCCCAGAGGCTGCTTCCCACAATTGAGCGAAGAGACCCTCCTGAAGTGACTAGGGATAAAAGAAAGGCTAAGTTAGGTTATTTATTACCCGCTAGCCTCCGCCGCGGGAAACATCCATTCGCTGAGACGCCGCTGTCAGGGATTGTTGAGACAGCCTCAACGTCCCGGTTCTGCCGAGTTGATGACAGGGTCTAGAAACCCGAGAAGAACAATTTAGAAAATGATATTGTTAGGGACAGAAAGTGATTAGAACGATGATGGTACTTGACCAAGGTCCCAACCATGATATTCTCAGTTCAAGTGCTTGCATTCCTCCCCAGAAACATCCTTACAGTAATTAATTACAACTGCAGCTTAACAAGGACATGGATAATTTGGTGCATAAAAGTGATCGACAGAAGTCGGATTAAACTACCAAAAGAGATTGATTAGGTATTAGAGCTTTGTCCTCACTCTTGGACAAAGGAATCTAAACCCGGGGAGATGATCATGTATTCGGTCAGTCCGAGTACTAGGAGTCGGTGAAATACTGTAATACACCTTGGCCCAAGACGAACAAGTTCGTTCAATCATCGTACTGAGCATCACTAGCTATGCGCACAGGTCATATAACTATAGACAATCTCTATCAAGCCTCAAGCCCATGCTTCCGCCTCGTTTTGAAGCTCCGGTTAGCCGCGCTATAGGCTAGAAGCATCATGGACGATTTCTCCCTCTGTCCGACCCGATTAGACAATTGGATTGTCAATAGGGCTGAGGCTTAAGTGACAAAGTCCGTAGCAGACTAGTTAGATAGTGGCTTCTGAAAACCATCATCGTACCCTCAGCGAATCCATGAACCGGAAATTGCACGTTTTCCTTCGTCCACTGGTGTAAGTGGGATGTCATCTGAGCATTTAATCCCCTGTCAATGTTTCAGTTCATCTGCAAAACTAACCATTTTTACTATTTCTGTCATTAAAGTCCATTTTCTAATGAAGATCCTGCGGTTCTGGCGCATACAGATGCGTTCCCGGATACGCTAGACAAAGATAGGCAGCTCAAATTTTGTTTGACCCCCAACTTTCAGGTGTCAGGGGTATTCGACATTGGATTTCTTATCATTTGGGCTTTCGGTCTTGATGAATGTCAAAGTTGCATCCTTCTCTATTTACTATATTGTCTCTGGATCAAGGTGATGATGACGCCCTGCAGTACAAACGAACAAAGAAAGAGGGGTCCAGTAAAGGGAGCATAAATGAGAAGGTTTACGGTGTAGAAATGGCACAGCAAACCTAATAAACCTATACAAACCTTGATATTCTATGTTATACCTGCAATATGAAGCTTAGCCGTTGGACTACATATGCAAGTCTTCGGTTTGCCAAGTTTGCTCAGAGGTTGCCTCGCAGGTTTCCATGTCTTCATGCATAACATGAACACCTGGCTTCTTTAAAAATCCAGACTATCAAGTCTCCCGCATGCCACTCAACCCATGCTTTAGAATCCATGGTCACAATGTTGTTTACGGGCATAACTGTCCTTGTTTGGCAGTTACTAGGAAAACCATGGCCCAAATAGTTATCTCTCAGAAATGACAGTCTGCAGCCAAGAGCCATGAGATTTCATATCGGAAACAGTATTTATATGGATTTGAGGCAATTTTGTTCTTGTCCAGTTTTTATATCCTTGGGTATTTGGCGCGTTATTCCTTCGTGGACCAAAATTTGTGGTCATGGATTTACTATTCCTGGTAGAACGGATGTGGCTGTATACATTTTACAGTGACAGAAAAGCAGACGACGTACAATATTTGTCAACAAGGCAATCAAACAAAAGTAATATCGAAAGATAGCCAATTATAAAGTTTACGCAATCTCAAGCATGTGCATCAAAAAGCAGATGTTCCTACTGTAAACCGTGTTATTGAACTTTAACAGATCATCGCCAAAACCTTGAACTCCAGGGTAGCTGACTAATCAAAACAGAGTTCAGGCCGAGCATTTACCGTCCCTCCTCCGAAAAATTCTTCCTTCTCCGTGATCTTGTCAAAAACACCCACACAAAGGCCGCCTGTTCGCAAGTCATCGGGGCCGAGTTCTTCCTCTTCCGTCGAGGCGTCGCCGTCGCATCACATTTATCCAGCTCCGAGATCCCAGAACAAGAAGTCGTGTAAGTCGTCATGACCAAGACATATCTTTCCCATTCCACAGCACGAACGCAATCTCGTAGTCGCGCTTGTTGACAAACTTGACTTTGGCATATCGTCATCATCGTATCGAACTGCTGCTAACAATGGCTTCGTCCAGTGACATCGTTGCGCGTCGCGCAGGGTTCAGCTTGGTGGAACGCGCTCATATCGCGTATCAACATTAGAATTATTCCAAGTATTGCGTTAATTCCCTATTAACGGGCGCATGCTGCCATCCCGAGTGACGATTTAATACCCCGCAAGTGCCCATCGACTGTACTATTTGTATGCCCAGGCGGATATAATTATGAGCACAAAAATGGAACCCGAGGGCGACGGCTCTAATGTCACATATCCTTCTCCAGGAGCTGAGGCGATGGAATCTGGCCCTTTCTACAACACTGCCGGCCGAGAGGGTGCCCAAGAACATCAAGAGGGGCATCATGAGCATGTCGAAACGCATCATGAGCAACATCACGAGCAAACCGAACATCAAGTCCCCGAACAAGTGCAACATGTACAAGTCCAGGAGCATGACCAAAGTGAACTTCAACAGCCGGAACCAGAAGCTCCCCAGCAGCACGTTCCTCGTCCCGCCAATCTGGAAGAACTGCAGTTGGCAGCGCAACTGGGTCAAGGTCTAGCAGGAACGCCCATGATGCCTGCCACGGACCCCAACATGAATGTCGAGGACCCTAATCTGCGAAGCATCATGCCTCATCCCGAGCCCGACCAACAGCAAACCCCGTCGTATGTTCACGATACTCCCACGAGCGACCCTATGGTATCACATGCCATGTCTGTTCCTGTTGGACCACCTATGGCTCCCCAGTATCCCATCGACAACAGCATCCCGCCAAGGAAACGGTCAAAGGTCTCCAGAGCATGCGATGAATGCCGTAGGAAGAAGATCAAGTGCGACGCTCAATCCGACACTGGCGATGCTCCCTGTTCCAGTTGTGCTAGGTCATCTATTAGATGTTTGTTCAGTCGTGTACCTCAGAAACGAGGTCCCAGCAAGGGGTATGTCTATTGGACATCATGAGGAATCTCAAATAACTAACGTATCACAGATACATCAAAGAGCTCGCAGATCGTATTCACAGCATAGAGAACAAACTTGAATCAGATGGAGGTCTCAGCCAGGATGATATCGATAGGCTTTTTGTTACGGATAGACCGCGACAGAGCCAAGGCGAGGACTCTTCTCGCAAGCGACCGTTCTCTAGTATCTCGACAAACGAATTTGCCACACCTTCACGACAGACGCCGTGGGGATCCGAGCATCGAATTCAGGCCTCGCCTGGAACATCTGATGCATACACTTCCTACGACAACAGCTCGTTGGCACCGCAACCTGCAGTGCTAAAGCCCGACAGTGCGCCTTCCAAACCGCCTGTCGCCCCTATGGATGTTTCCATGCCTGATGCTCACGAAGGTGTAGACATCGACGAAGGCATGCTACACAGGTTAGTGACTTTTGATATACTGTGTCTTCTGCAGCTAATCTCCTCTTAGTTATCTGTCAAGCTTTCAGCCTGTCTATCCGATACTGCCGAGTACAAAGGAGCGAATGCAGGCACTTCTCGCGCAATGCCCAATGTCTCTTCAGAATGCATTTGCCAATGCTCTCTCTGCTGTCGTGGGATCTGGTGGTGACACGAAACTCGCCAACTGGCTCCTCTTTGAATGGGAGAGCGATGAGAGTACTGCCACACGGGCTGCCAACATTGTTCACGGACAAAGTCTTTTGCTGCTTATCATCGATGCTGACTTACGGTCATTGCCTACCCTACCTTTCCTGCTGGCACGCGCGATCGGTCTGGCCAGCTCGATGAGGCTGTGGAGGTACACTCCCATGGAGTCGATAGTAGAGTCCGACTCAGATGATGCGCTGTCTGTGCAGATATGGTGGTCCTTGATCCTGATGGATCGATGGTATGCTACTGGTACAGGAAAGCCGTCTCTTATACCAGACCGCAGCGTCGTGGCTCCCCCTGGTCTGGAAAACATTCTAGGAGAAGTGTGTTTTTACCTCGTTCGTAAGTGACAGTTTAGCCCTCTTGGTCAAGTAGCAATCGCTAACCAGTTCCTAGGACTATCGAAGCTGCTCATTCGCCTCTGGCATGCGATTTCAACCTTGCAGCCTGGAGCATCAACAACCGAGGAACATACGGCTCAAATCCTCGCGGACTACATCGAGAATTACAGAGAAGATCTACCTGCACACATTGAACCCGCATCGCACCCAATGGTCCACATGGCGTACTGGCACTGCAGACTCATAGTAATACTGCTTACACCAGGAGCTACTCCATCAGAGACGATATGGGCTACTAAGGAACTCATCAATCTTCTCTCGGCGAACGACTATCTGCGCAGCCCGCTCGTCAACCACTTTGTGTCGCTAGTTTCCATGTCTCTAGCAAAGCTGATCAAGCTGGACCGATCACGAGAAGAAGCGACGCAATTGATTAAGGACATTGTGGATAAACCCGCCACAGTATGGGATGGCGTTCGCGAGAAGCTCACAGAGAAATTGCGGCCAACTTCCTCAGTGGAAGCGACCGCAAGCCAGGGACTTCAGCATCTGGCAGACCTAGCCACAGCCCACGAAGGGGGCGATGACATTGCTTTTGGTCCATCGTTGGCACTGGGGTATCTGGAAATGGCTTAGTAGGCCTTCACAAATGTAAAACCAACAATTGGAAGGTTGGTGTAGAAAGGCCATAATACGACGGGGAAGGCCTGGGTCTGGGGTTGTCGGGAGATGAAAGAAAACTTGTACTAGTATTATTCCCGGTTTGACACTTGTTAAACTGGGGTTGATGAAAATGTGGATTGATGACGAAAAATGATAATCCCAAGCTTGCACCGTTAACGATGGATGGCGTCTAGTTTTGTTGAGACGGTGGAGAGAGATTCAGTTGGTATCAGTCAAATATCATTGTTGATCCAGTCCCTTGGTTATCCTATCAAACGGTCTTGTAACCGATAATTCATTTTACATGCAGAAACAGCTTCAAAAAAGAGTTTCTCCGGTGCTGTCATAACCTAAACCAGTCAATCATAGCTCAAGCTACTCTCATTTTAGTGTCGAAAGAAAAAAAGTCAAATCGTGCATATTATTAAGCTGTACCTGATCGACAAGTTCTCTCCTTCCATCTCCGAGGATCGGGAGACATAGCCTAAGCATTCGACGAGTAATGATGGATTTAGTTTACGTAACTTGCCCTTATCAAATAAAAGCCTTTTTTCAGCTTGACTAGTCTGGTCGTAGTGACATAGTAGTTAGGGCAGGATTCGTGTGTGTGAATCTGTCGGTCAGTCGGTAGTTAAGACGATAACCTCCACTACACAATTAGTATGGAACGGCTTCGACTAGTCGCGTGGACAAGCGGTTGGGCTGGATGAATATTTTTCAAAGACTAGTTGTGTGTAGGCAGTTGTCACCCAGTGTCCTTCAAACCTAAGAGACACCTACGTATGCGTACCTGACTGTCCGTGTTGAGAAGCCGCACAGAAGCCTTCTATGCTTGTTGTACGCCCTCTCCAACTGCATGTCAGGGTGAAAATAGACCAGGCGAGGCCCTGCATTACTGACCTGATGCTCCTATGCCGGACCGGACCCAGCACAAAGCGTTGTATGTATGCATAGCACGAAAAAGAAAAAAAGCAAATGTTTCATGCATCTCTGAGCCTAAACAAAGAAAGCATAGACTGCATGTATGTTGAAGAATCTTCGTGAGGCATGGTGGGGTCGCCCATGGCATCTCATCGTTGTGATGCTCCGAACGACTTGTGTCTTTTTCGAAGGGCGATGATCAACGTTGCTTAGAGGAAGAATCAGTAATATCGAAGTAACCCATTACGTTCAATATTTGGCCATCATTGACCATGTCCTGGCAGGTGTCATGTCCTTTCCCCATGACTGCAAGGATCCGGGGGATAACCGGGGTAAGAAAATGATATGGGGTCCAAAGTCGGGGAAGAGTGCCCATCATTATAGCGGCGCGTGTTGGTACTGCCTATAGCGTAATGTTAATATGAAAGAAACGCTGATTGTTTCTGAATCCACGCTCAAATGACTGTCATGATCGTTGGATGGGTGTCGGACTAAGACAATGAATGCCGTACTTTGGCAAGTCGACCCATCTCATCTCCGGACGTCCGACGTGCTGCCATGAGATCTGTGTGAGAGATTGCCTTGAAGAAACAGCAACGGCTGATACCAGCAAGGTTCAGAGCAAGCTCCTGTCCCCTATTCTCAAACCCATGTCAACACAATCACCCATGGCACGTACGGAAGGAACAGTAGTTTGGTGTTGGCTCATGGACCTCGACTCGGTTGGTCTCAGTCCTCAGTCATGAAGTCTATTGCGTTATAACAAATCTTCGCCAAGTACTCTTTTTCGTACCCAGCTTGACGTCAGGAGCAGGAAACAACGAGCCAGATAGAAGAAGAAAGATATGCAATAATTGAGTCGAAAGACAAAACACAAATGCCTGACAATCAAGTAAAGAATCTCAACTCTTCGCCCTGGCTGTATCCTTGGACTTGTAAACTCCCCTTGCGGATAAAATTGTGTACAGATTAACGAAACATGCCAGGCACCGGAATATCACCATGGCTTTGTCATGTTTCATCAACTGTTGCTTCCAGCTCGATTCTGCCTTCACAACTCTTTCCACAAAGCTATTTCACCAAACCAATTGCATTGCTCTTTTCGGGTTGAATCTCAACACGATCTCAAGCATCCTTGCTCCGTAGTCTTGTATAATTCAAAAAGCCAGCTGCGCCTGTTCTATATCTCTTATTCCTCCCAGTTGATAGTGAGAAAAAGCATGCTCATCAAAATCCCCAACCGTCTACCTTTTGGATGAAAATGTCGTTCTGTCATCATCATCATCACCATCGGAAATCCAAACGTCATGACTGCGTCTGTTTTGCGAGTGGTGGTGAGCGTAAGTTCGCTCTACATGAAACGTATATATGTTGCCGCTGTTCGCGCAAAATGAGTAAAAAAAGAAGCCATATCTCTTATGGCTTCATCCCGTGTGGTATTTTCCAACGCCTGCCGGTGCGTCGCCCTAATGACTCGAAAATAAAAAACTGAATGGGTATTATGTACGCCAGGATATTCGAAACCTCAATCAATCTTCACATGCCCCAAAAGCTAGGCATAGAAGCAGGGCCGAGAGGGTCGGGGCTTTCGTCCATTGTCGCAATGCCCTCGTTGTAATTGGGCATCCAAAATGCAGGGTCGTCCTCAACCATTGACAGACCGGCTCCAGCCATTGGGCCAGCGTCGGCTCCCTTGTAGAAGCTATCGTAATCAATGGTGGTTAGATCGGCTGAATTGGCCATGACGCTGCCGCTCTGTCGGATGAAGCTGTCGCCGCGGCTAAAACCATCTAGGCCATTAAAGTCATCATCTCCTCCGGGGAGAAAGTCTTCTACCTCGGAAACTTCACCCGAAGTCGATGTAGTGTTGGCGAGGTGTGGCAAGTGCTCCGAGCCGCTGCCAAAGTCGAATAGACCGTTGAAGCTTTGAGTACCAGCCTGGCTATAGCTTGATGGCGTGAAACTTTCGCCTTTCATCTCCGAGAGGTCGTAATGGCTCCAGTCAACTGAGGCTGCGCTTAGGCCGGCGCTGAACATGGGAGCATCCGTCTCTGAGTTGAAGCCAGAGCCGAATAGATCGAATGTGCTGTTGGCCATATAGGGAGGATACTCAATGCCCGAAAGATCCAGAGGAGGAAGGTTGGCATTCAAGTTCTGGAAGCTGCTGGCACCGCTCATAAGTGGTGATGTGGTTTCCGACTTGACTCGGCGCTCTCGGTTGGTAGCAGCACGTGCCCGGCTACTGGGAGGATCTCGCGAGCTCTTGTGAAGCATGCTGTCGGCGCCCAAGCTGCCAGTACTGTGGGCTGAGTTCACCCTGTTGAGCTGGTATGGGCCGCATTTTTGTGAAGCTCGGTTGGTTCTGTGAGCAGGCTTGTGGTTGCCATGCTGGTCGAAAGTCAGAACACCGTCCGAGTGAACTGTGTTGGCTCGTCGTCGTCGACCAGGCGGCTTTGGGCGACCAGTAATGCTCATGGTCAAAGACTCACGCTCCGAGTCAGACTCGGGAACGGTGTCAAGAGCAGGTTCATTCTTGTGTGAGCAACTACAGTGGCCACCATGGTTGCAGCAGCATGTCTCTGCGAAAGGTTTAGAAAATGCGACTCATGCCGAGCGCCTCGAGGTATGGGAAAGCTCGAGGCTAAAGGATGCTCACCAGTGTGCCCTTCAACAGTTGGTTGCAGATGGGCACATTTGCTTGTCTTCTCACCACAGTCACACTTGACATGGGCAGAGCGAGACTTGCGCATGGCGCGACAGTGCGCGCATTGAGAAACCGGTCGACCCTTCTTGTTGATATGTTGAAGTGGACGGTCTGGAGAACGTACGTGGTAAGCAGTGGCTCACATGACGAACTCGAATGCTGAACATGAAATATAAGACTTACCAGAATGTTGACAATTGCTCACACGATGGCCGCGAACGCAGGCCTCGCAAGCATACTTTTCTCCATCAATTATCATATTGGCGGGGTGTAGCCTGGGCTAAGATGCAGTCGACTCGAGAGCTGGGCGGCGAAATGCTTTATGCTGACAACAGTTGATTTCTGGTAGAAGCCTGATATGTAGGTCTCAAAGTGATCAAGTCCCAGTCGAGTACGCTTGGTTCGGACAAGGTGGAGGGAGAATACGGTGGGTTTCTATCGGCACCGATGTTGAAGGCTTGTGTGTAAGTGTCCCGCAAAAGCACTTTCACGCTAAATCAAGTGGACTTGAAGTTGGGGAAAATGGGCCGAAGGAGCTTTGGTAAACCGGACAGCTACAGGAACATATCGCGGCGAAGCTTGAGCAGAGCTGGAAGAGGCTGGAAAATGAATCCAGTCAAGGAACGAGGGAACAGAGGACAATAAAAGTTTTCGAGGGCAAGTTGATAAAGCCAATTGATGTGAGAGAGGAACAGGAGTGGGGATGCCACCGACCGGTGGGTGGGTAAATTTTCCCTTGGGGTGTCTTGGGGTCTCCTCTGGAACTGTACGGTACGGTACCTAGACCTAGCTTGGGGCCGGGTTGGATCGCTCGCTACTGTAACCCTGGGCCCTGGGTGTGCGAGAGATGTGGTTGGGTGGGTGTGGGAGGGAGAACCAGAGGGAGTGCGCCGCAGGAATACCTGAAATGGATGGGCGGACGAGGTCGGCGGCAGGACCGGGGTTTCTTCTGATGCACAAGCGGGTTTGGCGCCTTCAGCTACAGAGCCAGCTAAGACAGGACAAGGACATCGACAACCAAGGCCAAGCCAAGCCGCCTTGCTGGAGACGTTGTAGGTGGAGATGTCGGCCCGGATGGTCGGAGCGTTCTCGTTTTGCGTTGAGTTGTTCGTCGGACCTGGTATTGTAGCTATGGTGACGTCGGCGGCCGACACCAACTGTGAAGAGGAAGAAAAGAGAGAGCACACCGCACTACAGAGCGCGCTCCCTGGAGGAACACACTAAAGAACACTTCGAATGGTATATTCAGGAACAGGAAAAGAAAGTGAAAATGAGAGACAAAAGAATCTCCAGGAGGAGGGCTTGTCTTATGGCTTTGGATACAACCGGAGACCATGGCGAAGGACACAAACACTACCATCAGCAGCAGCAGAAGCAGCAGCAGCAGCACCACTGAGGCGTGGTCCAAAACAGCACGACGTGCACCACAATGTGATATGTCTGTGAATGTCAGAAGAGCAAGCACCCTTTGGTCCCCTGCTCGGTCATGATCCCCTTGATCCTCATGTTGTGCCGAATATTCCTGCACGTATCTAATCGAATTCTTGCTTTCTCGCTGATTATAATTCCGCCTGCCTGCCTGCCTGCCCGCTCGCTTACTCTGTTCCTCTGCCTAGGCCCCATGGCACAAAATCCTTGTCTTGAATAACTCAGCAAGGCCAGGCCTGGCGTGGAGGGAGGTCGCGGACACGGGCGCGATCGAGGATACTCGGCTGTACAGTGTGGGACGATGGCGCAAGCAACAAGGTGACCGGGCTGGGGCACCGGGGTGGAAAGCGTGGGCTAGGATGGGGGACAAGGGTTCTGAAGCGACCATGACGAGCTTGAGAGGGCATCGTCACCCTCCGTGGCCCGTGGCATGGTGAATGAAGAGTGGGATAGAGGCCGAGTTCGGTATAGCGTCTTCTTGCTGTTGCTCTCAAGGGTTCAGTTGTGATACAAAAGTTGGCTGGTCATCAGTTCCTTTGACTGGGATTTAACAGAGCCATAGTTGGTTTTTTTTTTGTACAGTATATCTATGTCCAGATCGACAGTCCTCGGCCGTGTAAAAGACGAGAGTTGATACGACCGCATGGCCGGTTGATTGAGTATCACGAGAGACTAGTTCTGGATAATTTAGGTCGAGTGAGTGAGCTTGGGGGATAGTGGAGCTCCGGGCTTGTGGGATTTGTCCATGAATGTTATAGTGGATGGATCACGATGAATGGGGAAGATTGGTGCGAGACAGATTACAGTGGAGGAGCGCGGAGGGCACAAAGTGAGAAGGAGGAGCCGCACGCATCACATCGCATCCCATCGCATCGCATCGTATCGCCATTGCACATGGGTAGACAGGAAGGAGGTGCCCTACCTTGGGCTGCGAAGGTGTAGGTACTTTGTAAGGCAGGTATTACTGGCGGGTTTGGTTGACTGTACCTGCCTTCCTCATTAACGAAGAAAATGGCAGCATGATTGATTTTGGTACAAAATCGGCAACTGCAAAAGGTAATATGAAAGGGTTGCTCCTTTCGGGATTGCCTACCGTAAAGTAGGTAGCGACTGACTGCGGGTAAATTAGGTTGACTGGCATAACGGGACGGAGGGACGATCAGAATATCCATGTTTAACTTTATGGGAGAATTCGGGGCCGTAGAGCGATGCTGACTGGTTTGAATTGATATCCTAGTCCCAACATTCGGGATCAGAATCAGCCACAACTCCTTCATCAGGTATTATGTGTTCATAATTCACAGCCGCTCCAAGTCTCGCCCGAGTCAAGTCAAGTCAAGTCAAGTCAAGTCAAGTCAAGTCAAGTCAACTCGAGACGAACCGAACACAGCAGAACCGCGGGGCCAGCCAACGGTTATGGGGATGGATTAGAATAGTGATCAGTCATAATAACCCTCAACACGACAGTAGCATTGCCCTTTCGTCCACTTCTGCTACTACTCGGCCTCCAAATCTGACGGCTAGATGGCGCCTTATGTAGCCGGATATCGGCTGTATTTTGGGAACCTCTCTTGCAGGTATCGTCGCGTGCAGGCTGTGCCTTGCCCTGTACCTGGTCAGACGGTACAGTACTTTTACAAACTGACTGACATCTACAGATACCTACTTACATATCTCACACAGGCCGTCTGTCTCGTTTAGTGGCCGTTGGCTGGGGTTCTTAGACTGGGGGGGTAGGGCAAGCAGTTGACATTCGTCAGTGAGGATCGTGGCAGGACACGACAAGACAAGACAAGACAAGCAAGCAAGCAAGCAAGTCAAACAAGGTTTACAGCTATTGGCTGGAGTCAAGCTTAAATGGGGTACGATTTGACCAGGCTACCTAAGTTTAACAGATTGATGAAGGTCATCAAAACGAAAAAAGAAAAGTTTTACGTACATGCAGTACCTTATCGGCGGAGCATCTTCGGGACGATCCATTCATCAGTTTTGAGTCGTGCAGGAGGGGAGGAGAAGCAAGCAAGCAAGCAAGCACGGATACAGTACGTATCTTCAGGGACTGAGTATAGTACTGTAACAGTAGAGTAGGTATTAGTTGGGGTCGGTATCCGTTCGGGAACCCGCAATGGTTGCTCTTGTTGGTAGACTCCTGGTAAATAACTGATCAAGGTAAGCTGAGTAAGTCGATACCGTAGCTTGATTAACGATAACTGAACCAGGTCCAGTATTATTGTATCTTGATATTACCCATACAATCTCCATAAACAATGGAAGCACAACGGATTAAACGCAGGGCTCCTCCTTCCCGTCTCGTCTGTGCCACTCACTGTAAAGCACAGCACTCGTAAGTGCCAGAAATAGGAAGGTACCGTTGCACACTGTAGAGAAGCACTGTATCATGGAACTCAGGCTGAGTGATGGATGGCATTAAACCGCTGCAGCAGCTCCACCTATCAACATTCTCCTGCATCAAGCATCTCCAACTGTTTTGATAGGGCGCGCTTGATGGATGCTCGCGTACAGAGAGAGTACATACATCCACACCTTTGATTTGTCTTGAATTTTCTGAATTCTGGTAAAAGTTGCTGGATGTGCACCCTACGCTTGGCGGAAACAGTACCGCCGCGGCTCTGCTTCTACCATGCAGCAATTTGAAGACCAGCCGGTTCAATTACCGATCAGCGACCTTGCTGAAGCAGACAGAATGTTAGTTCATTTACTCTACTCCCCTGTGCCTGTGCCTGTGCCTATGCCTGTACGCAGGAAATAGGCATTCTCGTTTACTTCTACTTGGTATGTGCATATTCTTTTCATTTGCCATCTGATACGCCGCTTGCCCCTTCACTGTCGCCAACCCCATTCTCCCGCAGGCAACAGCATCATCATGCTTCTGATGCCCCTTGTCTAGGGTTCACGCGACGCTTTCTGATCAAGGCCCAGACTTGTCAGAAGCTCTCTATACCTACAAATATCCCGGATCATTTTATCCACAAAGCCCCAGCGCCCCAGCTTATTCACTAGTACATATTCCCCTACTGGCATACCGGACTATGTATAGCCGCTGGGCTTTCTTTTGTGCGTGCTGTGGAATTTCGAGAAGGCGTATGCAGACCAGAGATGACTGACCAACAAGCTGCAGTGTCTCAGGATAGCTCTTCAAGACCCCCCGTGGACCCTGCAAATCATTGGTCCAGGGTGCTCCCCAAGCCAAATTAAGCACCGACCGTGCTACACTGCTACGTACCATGACAAGCGCACTTGTGTGCAGACCGCTGATCCAGGGGTAGTTATTGGGTCTTCCAGGCTGAGTAGTCTTGGCTCTAGAGATTCGCCGATGCTATTCGTAGCCTCGCCTCTTAAATTTTCCTGTCGGACTGCCTATCTCGGTATAATTCCTCGGAGACTACACGGTGCTTCATCCTTCATTTGAAGCTTAGACGGACATTGAGCTCGGCAGGAAAATTGCACGGTCGACATCTCAACTGTGCAGGACCCTTCAGCGTGCGTGCTCAGCCAAAGCTGTGACTGCTGACGCTCTGCCGTGCTTCAGTGAGCTGGGCGGGTGGCTGAGACATTCTCCGTTCACCCATTAGCATCGTCGACTTTTCCGCGTCATCAGCATCGCACAACCATCCGTCTCCGCCCGGTTGGTGCAGGTCCAATCCTGCCGGGTTCGATTCGTTCCGGAACCCATACAAACGGATACACTCCGAGGTGCGGCAGACTTGCGTTTTAGCTGGGTGCTTGTGACATGCGTATCCTGCAGTTCAGTTGACAGCATTTCCCCAACTTCCCCCGCGATGCGATGCACGGATCCCGACGGGAAAGTGCGGGAGCGGGTGCCAGGAGCTTGCTTTCACAATTTAAATGGTTTATACAACGACGATTCATGATTGTCGAACGATAGTAGTTGGACGTGGTATTTTGATTCGCTGCCATGATCAAATTACCATGGGCGTCGTATTTTCCCGCCGCCTGGCTATGTACAGTACGCAAGTAAAGCCTGGGCGGCTGAGCTCCGGTTGTTTACCACCCTGGTTTGTGATCGCGGGTATTCCCTTTGCACTCGTCATGATGGACATTTATACCAGTCATGCCAAAGAACCCCCAATCCCTGTGCCTCAGCCAAGACAGGACTAAACTGGCCATTAATAGAAATGGAAAAGGACCCCGAATGTTTCCGCCATGTTGGTTGCGGACATTCGTTAGGATGTATTGTTGTCTTGGGCATATACTTGCTGACTTGTACAATGTATTCATTTACACATATCCCTATGTACTTGGGATCAAAAGCTTACTGGTAACATATTCCCCCTCGGAATCGCGGAAGAAGTAAAAGAAGAGCTACCTAAGAACTGGTTTGTATCAGGCACTCACTATGGAATCAGATCTGGTTTCCACAACTTGGAGATCGATCACTGTTACAAGGTTAAAAATCGAGAACTCACTCTGACCTCAACTATCCTGCGTCTACCAATCACCGACATCGAGACCGAGTATCTATCTGTTCTTTAAGCGAATGACAATAAAAATTCGAGGGTACATCAATGTCTCGCCTGCAATAGCGTTACGTGTGAATGACGAATCACAATTCTGGCAATACCCTGTCCTCTTTCTCGTCGGAGATACACATAGCGGACGAAGCAAATCCTTCGTTTCCAAGAATCATAACCAGAAAACTACAGCCTTGGCCCCGCAGCCTGGCCGCTAATTCAACATCGAAATTCCGGAGCCGCCAAAAGCGACAGCCGCGCTGGAGTGGGATACCGAGCAAGCTTCGGAAGTTATCAGACCGCCTGAGGAGATAGATCTATGATCTCCACGCCATCTGTCCACGTGTATGGGGTATCGAACTCCATAATCAAGATGGAAGATGGAAAGAAAGTTCATTGCTTGACCGCAACAGATGTAGTGTCAAGGACTCCACGCAGGAACTAGTCACGATGTCTTTTTGTCGTAATGCTCGATTGGAGGTCTGACTTGGTGGTCCATCCATTCTGCACTCTAGCAGACCCTTATTTGTCTGCATCCACTCCACGAGGCTCACGCAGGGTCTGCACCACACCTGCCTGCTCCTTACTTGCATCTGTCAATGTCACTTGTGACTTGCTTAACTACAGGTATGGAGAAGATGGTAGCGACCAAGCAGGGATGGTTGATTCAGCTGACAATGTCCTGAGCATCATGATTACATACTAGGAAATGCAACCATGAAGTTCGCTTCTCGTTTATTCGTGATATGTTTCTGGTATCAAATGCTAGAGGAATGATGAATTACAGCCTCTCTCGGTCCACTATGGATCGACACTTTACTAACGACTCTCCACAGAGGTAGTTTCTGTTCGAAATGCCTGATGCCAATCGTTTCATAGAGCTGTCGAGACGAGGGCCATTTCCGGATTGCCTTGAAGCAGGCTTGATACTTCGCGGTTGTGTGACTTCGGCTCTTGTTAGTCGCCAAGTAGCACCGCAACCCACAAGTGCCTAGGTTTTACCTGGTTGCACAGACACCGCCATTATCAGTCATAGACTAACTGATGGAAACAGGCTTGCTGTCAGTCTGCAATTGGAAGATATGGCAGTTTGAAACGGTAATCAACAATTCACTTACACAGTCACACTTAGCATTGATCAACATGAGAGACCGACCTCAGCTAAGCCATGTCATGGTATTCATGGTATGACATGTCAGGACAGTGCCGGATATGTTGGGCTTGCACCGTCCACCAGGTCACTCGAAAACGGACCGGAATCCTTGCCTGGCTTGTTTAGAACTCCAGACATGCCATCGGGGCCCCAATCTCTGCCCCCACCATCCCGCATCTTTATATGTCAACATGATTGGCTCTTGGTATCACATCGAATTCCCCCAAACAGGATTTCGGGCTGTCTGCCTCTCTCACTAACACACACACACACACCCCGAACCCTTGATCTGCTGCTGTAAGTTAGGTTCCAGCAGTCTTTCTAGAAGCCTGCGCCCCTGCGTCCTGGTAGCACGATGTAGGGAGCTCGGACCAGCCTGTCAAGATGGTCGGTCTCTCATTGCTCGCAGGAAAATTAGTCTGTGTGCCAGCTCGTGCATATGTATGAATCAGCAAGACAAGAATCTCTGTTGGATGGATGCGAGCAAGTGTTGGTCACTAGGTGTCCGTAGGGACATGTACTCGACGGTACCCATACACAGACAGACCCTGCGGTTTCAATCCTCGGCTTTTCTAATAAGATCTGTGCTTTTTAGGTAAGTTTCTTCCCCATGTTCAGAGTGGAGTTGAGTGATCTGTCCATGATACCACGTAGCATATGGCATTTGGCCAAATGCTGTTGATCTGCGTCAAAGACCTTGGCCGATTGATTATCATTTGGCAAATGACACTTGCAAGGAATGAGGATTCGCCTACATACACCACGGACCAGAGAAGGCCGACGTATTTGTTGACCGAGCGTACTTATTAATAATAACAATAACACGGACGGACAATCTCGACAGTCTATTACTTTTTATGTTTTGTTGGCAATGGGGCTCATTTGCGCCGTTCATCGGTAGGTCTGCACGAGCGATCCCCAATGAGTATTGGGCTCCATCTGCACCTCGACATTTGCGATGGCGCTTCCTGTTTAGCCGCATCTGGTTCGATCCATCCAATCTCCTCGTCTCAGGTCAGCACAAGTACGAGGGCGAGGGTGAGGGTCGCCCTGATCAGATGTCTGTCTGTTGATGAGCCTCTACTACGTACTCTGTAGTGCTTGCCCGTTGTCTGCCCTTGGGATGTCAATTTCCACCATTTGATATTACATATGAGGCTCGGTGCAAAATGAAACGAAACACAAGCCCTAATAAACAGTGGTTTGAACGGTTTAGGCGCCATGGAAGGAAGACCAGGTCGAGAATGGCATAGATTGGAATGACCACTCGCACATGCTTAAATTGGCAAAAGACAAGAAAGATACGTTGCGTACATATGACATTATGTAACTGTGTTGTCACAGCCTCGCCCTCGTCGTCCCATCAGGCACAGACAGCACATCACATCACATCACAGGCACGATCGTGGTCGATGGCGTTCGGTATATCATGGCAAGCCGCGGTTGTTGGTGGGCAAAGGCGAAGCGAAGGGAAAGGAAGCTCCAAACGGGCCGGCTTCTCATAAAGGTCCATATATATTGACAGAGGAAATAGTATTACTGGCTATCCATATCCATGGATATGGAGAGTTGCAATGCAGTCGACCATGAAGCCATGGAAGAGAAGACTGGGGCTGGGGCCGCGCTGGACCATTCCATCCTGTCCGTAAAGGGCAAGTCGCACGCGCCGCTTTCTAATTGGTCAGTATGCGAAGCCTTGCTCAGGATTGGAGCGTCTATTGGCTGCTCGAAAATCCAAGCCACAAATTGATATGATTGGCCGATCGGGGACCGGGCAATCAAAAGACCCCCACGCGCTGACTTTTCCAAATTGCAAAAACAAAACTCGACCATATCTTTTACAGGCACAATTTTTTTACCTTTGCAACCACATAAAAACCCAAGTTGGGGTCAACACAACCACATTCTCTTACCATACCATACACCATGCCATGCCATGCCATCCCAACCCATCTCGCTGGGCACGCCACGAGATATCGCTGATCCCCGATAGCTGCTGCAACCCTTACATGCCTTACAGTGCAATACCAAGCAAGGTCGATTCCTTCGCGTTGCGTCATGATTCTGGCGCTGGGTACAAATATTGCACTGTCATGTCTGAGATGCGGCCACTTCCGCTACCGCTGTGTCAGGCGCATTCTGATTCGATTGCGCCTCTCTCGGTAGGCCTTTTCTGGCAGGGCAGCTTCCAACGTGCAAATCGCGTTGCGGGTGCGATGCTTGGATGGCATCATTCTACAGCTATAGGCCCAAGTGCGCTATGCACAACGTTGCTACGCATGATACTCACCACAACAGCTCAATTCGTTTCTCGTGACGTTTTGTTTTGCCAGCAACCGCGTTGAGATTTTCTCAGCGTGGTAATCGGCATTCAGTGTCTGCTCTCCATAGACCTGGATGTTTTTGCTCTGGCATAGATAAATCTGAACTCGTTGCTGGGCACCCGGCTTTGAGAATGTCGTCTTGACTTCTTGGACAAGCCGGGAATCAGCTGTAGGCACATACTACCATCACCTTCTAAGCGTTCCCTTTCGTAATATGCATTTCTGATTGATTAAAATTAAAATCGACAAACGACCGGTAGTTTTTGACGGCAGTGGCATGCCATGTATGTATGCTAGCTAGCTCCGCCAACCCATGGCTCTATTGGATATTCTTTCAGCCGGCAGTTGACAGATTGGCTGAACTGCACTGGGTCGTCCCAACTTTGGCTTGATTTTGCTTCCGTTTCATGCATCGTCGACGTGGCTTGAGGCGCGTGGGATTTGGCAATAGTCCAGGCCATTCAAAGATTGTCGTTGAGGTTCTTGTCCAACGTGAAATCTCACCCTCTGGTGATCAACGATCGGCGGAGTGTCCCGAGTCCGAACCCGGGCGAACGGCGTGGCCGATTGGGGGTTGTGTGTACTGTCCAAAATGCAGCAGTGGTTAATGATCACCTTGGTACTATGCATTTCTTACTACTACTTTTTACCCTGACGATGACTTGCCTTGTTTGAACATGCGCTGCTGACATGCCTAGGAAATATACGGGTTGATCAAAACCCATCTCTTCGCCTCGCGTAAAAAGAATACACACAATGCATCGGAGAGCGAGAAATGGAACTCGAAAGCGTATAATGCGAACCTGTCAGATTGAGGGGGGGCCAAAGTGTGACTATCTATTCATGCAGTGTATCTGTTTGGGTCGATATACGTCTCACGAAAACAAAAAGTGATACTGCCCCGTCTGTGATGTGAAAAAGTACGGCTGAGTCCGACGAGCAGCCAGATACAGCAGGTGGTGGTTGATCAGCGGATTGAGTGAGATGATGCGCTTTCGATAGCTTGATACCCAACGAACTAGTATTGCAGCTGCTATAATTATGCATGACAGTTTGGTTCAATCCCAAGTCCCAGTTGACGGTCGATCGCCCGGCAAAAAGAAAACACGTAAAAGCCAAGAAAGATAAAAACTTCCTATTGTGGGTTCTTTGAAATGACTGATCAAGAAAAGAAAAGGCTGTTCAGTAATGAACACCGTATGAACTAGTATTAGATGATTTGTAGCAAGCAAACAAAAAAAGAACAAAATCCATAAAAATATCAAGATACAATAATGCTTGGCTGAGCTGGGTATCGATGGTGTGCTCCAGTTTCCAGTTTCCAATTCGAGTTCCAGCCCTCCTATTACGGCATGGACCTCGGTGCCCGTGGCGAAAGTGGCGGGGTTGGTTTGGGTGTGTTCTGTAAAGTACTGACTGTACTGTAGTAATTCATCCTTCTGACTCTGTTTGTCTTTGTTGTCTTGTATCAGAAAACCAGACTTGACTTGATTTTGCAGCACCACTATTACGGATTTACCTATTGAGGAATTAGGTGCATCACGATTACATACAGTAACAAGCCGATCAATTTCGTACTCCACCGATAACGTAAACATAACCAACACACATACATCTCCATCATGGCAGACAATAGGTGAGAATGGTCCATCCATAATAGCGTCCAATCGTATGTAAATCATGTCCTAAACGGATTACTAACGCGGGCATTCATTTACAGTCGGGTTGATATTATCTTCATTGGTGCTGGCGCCGTTGGGTGTTTCTATGCTTCGAGGCTCCATCACGTAAAGTATCCTCATCAAATGAGTAGTAGCTTCTCACTAACCAACATGATAGCCATCGCAAAACATTCACGTATCTCTTGTAGCGCGTTCCAATTATTCTGCTATCCAGAAGGATGGTGTCAAGCTGCAAACGCGAAGCTTTGGTGACTACATTTTCAACCCAGACGCGGCTTTCCCATCCGTTGATGCAGCTGCAGCAGCCAGCACATCGGGCGGGAAGAGAGACTGGCACTACATCTTTGTGACAACAAAGGCCCTTCCAGATATCAGTGATGACTCTTCGATAATTGAGCCCCTAGTTGGTCCAAAATCTTGCATTGTTCTCATCCAGAACGGCGTTGGCGTTGAAGAGCCATTCCGGAAACGCTTCCCTAATACCCCTATCGTCAGTGCAGTAACTGTTGTCAGTGCCGAACAGACTTCTCCCGGTACCATTCGCCAGAACCGCTGGACGCGTGTTAGTATTGGGCCATACACCGATGGCTTGGCTTTGCAGGACTCGGAGCTAGGTCGTCGCGGGACAGAGTCAACTGAGGCGCTGCGTCGCTGGTGGACAGACCTGGGCGGTATCAAAGACGTAGACCCACACGACGAAGTCGGTCTTCAGACTGTGCGTTGGCATAAGCTCTGTATCAACGCTGCCATGAATCCCTCAGCCGTCCTCTCCGGCGGCCGCGGCAACGCAGACATGGTTGCGGACGACGAGTTGCAGCGACATCTACTAGGTGTGATGAATGAGATCCGTGACGCCGTACCCAAGATACTCGGCCGGCCTTTTCCGGATAGTATGGCCAAGCCAGAGAAGATCATCGAAAGCACGGCGCGAAACAAGGGCGCCAGGCCGAGCATGTTGCTGGATTGGGAGGCCGGCAAGCCGCTGGAGCTCGAGGTGATTCTGGGCAATCCCGTGAGAATTGCAAGAGAAAGAGGTGTTGATATGCCGAGATTGCAGAGCCTGTACGCCCTTCTGAGGTCGGCCCAGGGGATGAGGAAGAGAGAGAACAAGGGAAAGCTGTGATGGTCGGTTTACCATGGGCAAGCAGTTAGAAATCTGTTAGCTTTTGCAGCGAAGAACAGTATATGAGATCGATCATAGCTGGTTTCATTCTTGTCACTAAATCATCATTTCGGGGAAAGACCCTGAATCCGCACCATTAGACAAAATTGTAAATCATGAATAGATATTTGAGATCGCCAAGCATGCCGTTACGATCCTGAAATAAGGTCGAATGCCAACGAGCGCGCAGTTGCCATGGATTAGATATATATAAATCATCTTCGATTCCAACTCCAACAATCCCCCCATAACCTTGCCCAACAAACCAAAGCCTCGTTCATACTAGGCTTGAAAACTGTTTCCCATTAGTCGCTGATTCTATTCTGGTGGTATTGGTTACTTACGTTATCTGGGGAGTTGGTAATCTCCTCAAACGCTTGAAGCGTCTCAAAACCCATGGCCGTCAGAGACTCAGTGCCATCATCCATTGCCTAAAATTGCATTAGTAACTGGCGAACCCCAATAGCGATAAGGACCTACCGAGCCCAGCACAACTTTCGTTGCTTTGTGATTCCTAGCTTGACGGATGCCCATGAATGCCAGGCCCTGCAAGATAAGAGTTGCCAGTGGCATAGAGGATACGACTGGAGCTAGAATGCCACCAATATCCTCCGAACGGGACTTCAGAGAAGGATAATAAGTTTCTAAGTGGCTGTGCTGCTTGCAAACAATGACTGTGCCCACCAGAGTCCCTGAAGAATCTTTTGCTCGGACAATGCCACTCAGCTTTGTTTCCGACAACGCATGGCGGTACAATTCTAGTACCTCTGGGCTTGCGTGGTTTCGGACGTGGCTCAACACGCCATCCGCATTGTCCAAATCGTGGATCAGATCGAAACTTATACCTGCCCTTTGGATACTCTGAGATAAGCCTTCTGGGGCAGACCAGTTTGCCAGATCTTGAATGACCATGTTTGACACGCGACGGGGGAACTGGACGTCCCAACCACTATTTGCGAACCATTCTTTAATGGTGTTAACCTCAACGTCGACGGGAATACCAAGGAAAACTCCAGGGAACGCCGAGCCAATCTGCACTTGCTTGATACCTCGCCGCTGCAAGAGACTCCTGATTGCACGTCGGTGAAGAGACCTTCCGATGGACACATCACGTTTGGTGGGCTCGACAAACACACCGCCCATGACACCGACGCCATGAACATAGTAAGTTGCGGCGAACCCATACAAAGCATTTGTACTGCTGTTCCGGACAACAAAGTGGGACTCGACGATGTTGGGGTTGTTCAGCTGGAAGGAGGCGGCCGTTGTTGCACGCAAAAATTGTAGATCTGGTGCGCTTGCTCGGTGGACAGCGCGAAGAAGGTCGTCCAACCCTGATGCGTCGCGTCCAGAGCTGTACTCTTCGACCAGCCAGTGTTGCCTGGACTTGACTACCTTTTTGCTCTTTCGCAATGTTCCAGGAAGTGTACCAAGTGGTGTGATCTCTCCCACAAGAGTCCTTGCAAGAGCATGCAAGGCATTTTCAGTGAAGTCAAAGGTACAGACATAGGTGCCAATGGACTTATCCATAGCAAAGTCATATGGGGAGCTGACGGCGACTACAATCAGCTGCTTCTTCTGGCCTCTAGTCCGCAGCATGGAACACATCATGTCAACATGTTTTGTAAAGCCAGCCTGGTAAAGGTTTCGATTGGCATCAGCTGTAACGATAATGATACAGGAAGCTCTGTGGATCAAATTCTCATGTACTATAGCTGATTAGAATGACAGACCTTCAACAAAAGACAATAGTCTTACCTGGACGAACACCATTGGCCGTATAACTAGTATGAAGCAGCTTCTCATTGCGAGCCCGAGCAAGTGATTTGCCAAATTCTCGGAAAACACCTTCTCCGCTTAGAATCGCGCGACGATCGCGGCCATCATTGTGCGCCCACATCTCGTGTGGACCTTCTGCCTGGTTTTGGTTGTCCTTAGCAGCAAGCAGTTTCTTGGTGAGAGAAGATGCAGGGAGAGGTTTTACTAAGGGTGTCAACAGCAGAAGTTCTTCTCCTGGATGCATCGATGCTGTGAGCGGAATGAGCTTCTCCTTGTCCCGAATAATTGTTATCGAGTCGTCGTAGGCACGGAGAGATAATGCAAGGTGAGATGGATGGAGCTGAGAAAGAAGAGAAATGCCTGGAGGGTTCAAAGCCTTTTCCCATGAGGTACATCTTGATTTGAGGTTGAGTACCCTTCTCAGAGACGTGAAAATTCTCTCCTTGCTGACAATACCGTTCTCATAGCCCAACTTGAGACCCTTGATAGCCTCAAGCTGGACATCGTAGGCGCGACATAGGAGGACAAGATCGCAACCTGCCTCAACAGCCATGATAACACCATTTTGGACACCGAGCTCGTGACTGAGTGCCTCCATCTCTAGGCATTCCGAAATTGCGACACCATTGAATCCGAGTTCATCTCGTAGCAACTCGTCCACAACTTGGTCAGAAAGACAAGCATGGCTAACATTCATAGAAGGGTTGGATATACCACAGCCTCCAATGAACATGGCATCCAATTTCCCTGATGCAACAGCATTACGGAATGGAACAAGAGCACTGATGCTCAACTCTTCGAGTGTTTGAGTAATAATAGGCACGTCCAGATTTGAGCCAAGGAAGTTCAGATTTCCATAAGATGGAAAATGCTTTCCGCAAGAGGCTATTCCTGCATCATGAATTCCCTTTAGGGCAGCAAGACCATACTGAGATACCTCTTGTGGGTCGTCGCCAGTAGCACGTACTCCCAATGGTTGATATCGAGCATTGTTCAGAACATCAAGAACAGGACCCAACATGAGATTAACACCACAAGCTGAGATCTCAGTTGCAGTAGCTTTAGTGACCTCATACGCTAGGTCGGCTCGTCCAGTAGCCGCAATACCCATGGCACTAGGGAACTGACAGACGTAGTCCTCGTCGAAAAGACTGTTGACACCTCCATTCTCTTGATCAAGGGCGATGAGAAGGGGTTGTAAGTGACCGGCATTCTTTGCAATGGTCTGTAACTCTTGGACCAATTCAGCTGTCTGCTGAGCAGCTAGGTCAAGTCAGTACTACGAGAAAGTACAAGCTTATATGATAGAAACTCACATTTTAGGTTTTTGGCAGTAAGAATGATGGACCCAAGGTGGTGATCCTCAATAAGGGTCCTGATCTGAGGAGTGACTTCAGTTCCATCCCAGCCCATGATGAGGATCTGCCCAATGGCACTGCAAGACCGGGCCAGTTAGCATGATCCATGACTTGACATGAAATCGATTGACTCAAGTTCTCCGAGATTCGGAGCCGAAGGGTGGAGGTAGATCTGGTCTGGTCCGGTCGGGTTGTCTGGAGAGACGGATGGACGGGACTGGGTAAGTGGGTACGTACCGGTCGAGATCCTGCCATGATGGATCCAGGTCGTTATTATCTGTATGGGCCATGATGGTTGGGCGACGACGAGGCCTCGTCACATGATACTTTGGTCTCTTTTGGTGGTGATGGCGATGCTCATCCCTCGATGGACCCGCGTGCTTGAGTCTGAGGTAACGATGCGATGCATTGGCATGGCTGTAGCCTTCTCGCGACGACGAGGACGATGCTGACCTGGGAGGGGCCATTGATGGAATGGCTGTTGCCGAACGCCTAAACCTCGGCTGAGTTGATTGGTGTATATTGATTGGCTGCTTGTAAAAGATAAGGTGGTTGGGGAAGGAGGTGGTGGTACCGTAGTTACAGTAGGTACAGGTGGTATAAGTGGGGTTCTGGTCCTTCTGTTAGTGGAGGTTGTTCTTTATGGCCAGTGATCGATGGGTTCCATTACTGACGCCCCATGAGTTAACGTTACATGGAACAACAGCAACAAAGCAAGCCTTTCGCTGGAGTCGAGTTTCACGTTGTGTCGAGTCAATAGAAGCTGAACCAGGTAAGGATGAACACTGATTCTTGAGGCGAAATGGACGGATGCCATGATCTTTGTACCCCAATTCTACCCTGGTCTATCAACATGCACAGCAACATACCCAAAGGGAACCACACCATACCACACCAGGTTGAGTATCCCCACACAGTTTCTGTTCATGATTTCGACGATGGCACCGTTTACTTGGGTTGAACTTGCACGGTTACTGAATCGCAGTGACGACATGACGATATCAAATTTACCGTGTTATCAGGAAAACGTGGCCGTTCTCGGCGTCTTGATAGGGCTTTGCAGGTCTGGTGATGGGATCTTCGGAATACTAGTATAATACGATTCGCCCTCAGTTTTCAATATCGATTATTGTCCTTAGGGACTATCAAGCAAACATAAAAAAACAACAGTCGAAGACAATAACCCTACTTCGAGATATCTAACGCTTCTCTAGACTACCCTTACAATCCTTCAACATGCCTATCGCAGTCTCGCCGACGCTACCCAAGAATGGCCTCACCAAATTCACCAACTGTCGATTGCTAAAAGGCAACAATCTGGTCTGGGAGGACCTCTGGGTCAGCTCCATCAACGGCAAGATTGTCGACAGTCAGGCTTCCTTCTATGGTGGCCGTAATATGCCTGATAACACTATTGATCTCGGCGGACGCATCATCGCCCCAGGCTTAATCGAGTGCCAGCTCAACGGCGCCTTTGGCTTCAACTTCTCAACCCTACTCGATGACATGACCGAATATGGAAAAAATATTCAAAAGGTCAATCGCCTACTGGTTAAGACAGGGGTCACCTCCTACTTGCCAACCATCACAAGTCAACGGCCGGAACTATACCAAAAGGTGCGGTTTCTTTGGGTGGGGCAATTGTACATGAAGCTAATTACCAACAGACGCTTCCATACCTTGGCCCGTCTGGGGAACTGCGGATCCCCGGCCACGGAGCCGAGTCTCTCGGAGCTCATTGTGAAGGTCCCTTCTTGAACCCTACCAAGAACGGGGTTCACAATGTCGATGTCCTCACCGAAGCTCACTCGATCGAGGACGTTGAACAATGCTATGGGCGAGAAAACATGGTCCCTCGCCCTGACGGCTCTCCGATCCCCATCAAGATGATTACAGCAGCACCAGAACGCGGACAGATGATGAGCTTGATACCGGAGATCACATCAAGAGACATCATCTACTCCGTCGGCCACACCGAAGCAACGTACGAAGAGGCATCTCAAGCTGTTGGTAAGGGTGCTACAATGATCACGCACCTCTTTAATGCCATGCGCCCACTTCATCACAGAAATCCAGGAGTCTTTGGAGTCCTGGGCAAGGCCGAGAGCTTGCCGCGACCTTACTTCGGCATCATCGCTGATGGGTTCCATTTGCACCCCACAACTATTAAAATAGCCTACAGTGCTCATCCAGATGGATTCATTCTGGTCACAGATGCCATGCATCTTGTAGGTCTTCCCGATGGAACTTATCCTTGGACAAATGGGGAGAACACATCCCATATCGTCAAACGGGGTTCTGAGCTTCTCCTTGAGAATTCCGACAAGATTGCCGGAAGGTGAGTACCCAAACTGTTTTCAAAAGTGCTTGCAGCTAATTCTCATAGTTCAATTACTCTCCTCGAGTGCGTCAACAATTTCATGAAATGGACTGGAGCTAGCATCCCTCAGGCGCTTGGAGCTGTGACATCAACACCTGCGGCTATGCTTGGCTTACAGGGGGTCAAAGGTACGCTAGAATCGGGAGCGGATGCAGATCTGGTGATTCTATCAGACGGGTATGGAAGTCAGGACGAAGTTGGAGGATCAAGCGAAGTCCTTGTGCTGGATGAAGTGTGGAAGTTTGGTGAGAGTGTGTTTGCTTCTGCCACCGAGAGCAAGTTGAAGTAAATGATGCTGGTTAGTGTTCAGTGGCGTTATTGTTGTTTCCTTGTGACAAGACAAGAATAAGACAGCGTTAAGAGGCAGATTTAGAAGAGTATTCGGCGTTAGAAAGGTTTCTGTCTGGACTGGTTAGTAAGATGTAGACTTAGTATTGCTTAAAAGCATTAATAGACATGGTTCATTTATCTGTTGAAGAGTATCTCATTGAGTCTGGTCTTGGAGACAGATCGTGTCTTATTCTAACGAGTGTCCGAAATGTCGATGGCAAACAGCGCCATGAAAGCCTCCTTCCGTATAATTCGTCGAGTCCCTTATTTTTAGAAGATAAAAGGTCTTCGCGGGGTCTAGCTCTTTCATCTTTCACATGAAGCTCTCCGTCTCGGCCAATTGTTGAAGCGAGTGCCAATCAACGATAAGAATCTATCGACGAGAACAGGAAGAGTCAGCCAGCCCAGTGGGTCTCTCCCCACAACGCTACCTACTAGTACGCTACGGGCTACGCTACAGCTCTAGAAATCCAGTAGTATACAGCAGGTCCAACCTCCACTGTCTCCGCCTCCGCTCTCTTCTTAAACTACTACCCAAGTATCTTTACTCTGCTCACTCTGACCTCAGGGCAAGCTTGTTTGCTCGTCGCTTCATCTCTCCTCACACTCGGCGCTGTACCGGGGAAATAGAATCGCCATCGCTGGTTCTCGCCAGCTTATTCTGATCGGTCTGCACCGTTACACATACTTGCGCGATCACGTTGTGTTGCTGTTCCATTCCCCGCCGCGCGCACTTGATCCAATGAGGCGTTGACGGTTCCTTTCAACTGAACAATGCCATGTCCACCTACAACTCAATGTCGGGGCTGCCTACTGGCGCCTCTTCCAGCGAAGCGATGGCGATGAATTTCGGATCAGCCCATTCTACGAGTATGAGCATGGACGTCTTTGACCAGGACATTCCTTTTGATGAATCGCTGCTGTACGTACTGACTGCATTGCATCGCATTTGCGACGCGCGCGCAACCTTTCGGGCCATGGTAGTCGATGCTGACATTGGATCTACAGCGATGGGGCTGCACTGCAGACTCTGCCTTTCGGCAGCTCGTACGACTTGGATGCCTTCTCCTCAACTTTTGAAGATCCCTTCTCATATTCGACTCGCCAATTCGAGCCTCCGCAGATTCAAGATGCCTTGCACGAAGAATCCTCACCTCAAGAGCCCGACAATAAGCTTCTTGGTTTCTCTGCTCCAGTCGCGAACGCCACTATTGTCAACGAGAACTCACAACTTGTGCAAGTTGGCATGACTGCTGAACTTTATGGCATGTTCTTCGTCGCCGAGGACGTCTTTGGAGGAGAATCAACAGGAAGACCGCTGGAATTGACCTGTTATCGTCGTAACCTATGGCAATGCTCGGGACAAATTACCCTGCCTCGGGTAATTAGGAACATCGTGAATGAGCAGGGGCAGCATATCCAAATATTTGAGCTACTTGCTTCCATCGCGGCCTTTGAATCTATTGAAGGGAAACCAACTGAAATTATATCGATACCTTGGAAGAACGCCAACCCCCAGGGAGGCGACGATTCAAAATCCGTTACAGCACCACCAACCATTACATTGGATATCACAGCGGGCCAGGAGCTTGACGCGCATCGTATCTCCCTGCCTATATCTTGGAAACGCCTCCAGTTCAAGCATGCCACTGCTAACAACGGCCGAAGAAAGGGTCTGCAGCAACACTACGTGGTCAAGATAAGCCTTCTGGGCAAGACACAGACTGGCGAACTTGTCAAGATAGCAGACATACAATCCGGCCCGGTTATCGTAAGAGGTCGAAGTCCAAGGAACTTTGACAGCAGAAAAGACGTCCCTCTAACAGGTGATAAGAGATTCGAGAGGAGAAGCACGTCAACGTCAAATGTTGATCATCCGACACTGAAACTGGAGCGGGAGAATTCTTCAAATTTTACTCAGCGATACCCTCCTGCTGGCAATCTTCAGGCAAGTTCCCAATTCCCTATATACCAAACGGGAGTTAACAGATAAGCAGCCAAATGACTGGTCGACCCCTCAGTCACTATCTCACCCATTACCCAGTCCTCAACCAGCGGCAAGTCCCCACCCAGCAAAGCGGGTTGCCTTATCGCCTACCATGGGCAGGCCCCCGATACCAGCCTGGTCTAGCGATTCAAACAGTTCTGCCAAGGCAGCAAATGCTCATAACAGCAAAAACTCGATTCCACGACAAAATCCTTCTCTACCAATCAATCTCTCGCTTTCCGAAGATGAGAGAAGTCCCAATCGCTCCAGTGCCGAGCTGCACAGTCCCAATTCTGGTAAGGGTTATACCACATCGGGGGCGAATCGTGAGAACAGTCCTGCGGATGAGGGCGCCGATCCCTTGTACGAATACTTTCCATTGACTGTGGATGACTGGTACGTTACCGTTCCTTTTTTTTTTTGCCTCTGTCCACTTGAGACGTTACTAAACCCTCGACCAGGATGCCGCCTGTGGATGCTGTGTATCGACCACACGTGGTGCATCACACGATCATGCCACCTGAGATGAAGGCACAACAGCTCAAGAGCAAGGCCAAGCGGTACTTTGCATCAGACTGATAAGGTATGGGTGGTTGATATTGATGAATTTATGAATTGTTGGAAAAGTATCTTTCCCGTATATTATAGCTGATATTTATTTGTTGGCACTTGGTTATGGAGGAGTCTGTTTCGGGAATGATTTTGTAGGCAAGTATCCAGATCTTAGTGGAGGACAGGCGTATCGTTGAGGACATCAGATGAGTTGCATCGATACCCTGGAATTTTAATACAACAGCTTGTTGTTGCAATGATTTGTGTCTTGGTATACAAAATGATGTGTGTGGTTTTTGTCTTTGGTCCTACTGCTCACTATAAGAATGATGTTAGAGTAAGCAAGTCTTACAACCCCCAGAGTAATCCAATACACAATATCGTCAACATACAACGTCGCTCAGTCCAAAAATAACAAATGGGTATTATTAGTCTAGACCTAACCAAAACGCAACGCCCTGTTTAAAATAGTCAAGGTTGTTTTCTTTTAATCCATATTGATACAGTCTAATAATCTCAATCCTATGCAAACTCTATAGCGACCGGGCAAGACGTTTCCTATCCCTACTATGTACTCTTCCTCCTAGCCTGACACCTTTAGTCCTCTTCACTTAATGAGCTCCACCAACGATCATTCTGTTCTGTAGTTCGGGGTTAGGCGTCAATCTGCGACTCAGATCAGGCTCAGGTATACGTGAAGCCATGCGATCCGGAACAAGGTCAGGAGAAGGAGACCGCATCGTCTTAGCGTCTGTGGTCTTCGGCTGAAGCAAATCAGAGGCAAAGTGTTCGGGAGACATGGCGACTGCGCTATCAATCATATCGATCTTTGTCTTGGGAACATCGGTCTGAACTTCAAGGTTCGGTGTGAGTCTGCGATTGAGGTTTGGTTCTGGGATGCGCGATGCCATGCGATCGGGCAACAAGTCGGGTGAAGGTGTTCTCATAGAGTAGTCACCCATGGGTGTTGCGCGCAAAAGATGCGAAGCGATAGGCTCGGGAGCGATGATCACAGGGCTCTGAGTTCGCTGGATCTTGGTTTCAGGGATGGCGACATTGCCAGTTCGTACTTTTGAGGGGAGAATCTGCTCGAATCCCTGCTCACGAGCAACTTTCTCAATGCTCTTAAAGTACTGTCTATCTGTTAGTTGTAGCTCATTTGGTAGGGATGAGAGGTGCTTACCTTGACTGTCTTGACCTGTAGCTCCAATGTGGCGTCCTCGTCAACGACAATCATGGGATGAGGGTGCAGTTGTAGGCATGATAGTGACCACATGTGGTTGACGCCCTGTTCGACGCACTTTTGCAGCGCAAGTGCCTTGCGGGCTCCAAGGATAATGACAACAACCTCTCTCGCTTCAAGGACGGTCTGGACACCTACAGTCAAGGCCATCCTTGGAACTTTGCTCACATCATTGCCGAAGAAGCGCGAGTTAGAAAGGATGGTATCATAGGCCAGTGTCTTGACCCTGGTGCGGCTGGCAAGACTGGATCCAGGTTCGTTGAAAGCAATGTGACCGTCTTCACCAATGCCAGCTAGGAAGAGATCGATGCCACCAGCGGCTTTGATAGCCTCCTCGTACGCATCACACTCTGCCTCTGGGCTGGCAGCGTTGCCATTGAGGATGTGTACGTTGGAAGGATGGATGTTGACATGGGAGAAGAAGTGCTTCCACATGAAGGAATGGTACGAGTTGGGATCATCTCGAGGAAGACCGACGTATTCGTCCATGTTGAAGGTGACTACATTCTCGAATGAGACCTGTCATGGTTAGACCATGTTTCGGTATGGGATAATGGAGGACATACTTGGCCAGCCTTGTAACTGCGTACGAGCTCATTGTACACGCCGATTGGGCTAGAGCCTGTGGGCAAACCCAGGATAAAGGGATGTTCAGGTGTAGGCTGGAAGGCATTGATACGCTCCACGACGTAATTGGCGACATACTTGCACGCCTCGGTTTCGTCGTCGCGGATGATCAGCCGCATGTTGTAAGATATATGTAGTGGATGGTTGTAGAACTTTTATGAATGGTATTGAGTACCAATGATGACAATTGTCAATGTTATGGGATTTTAGTAGGGGATGATGGGTGTGTAGAGCTTTGAAGAAATGAAGCCATCCACTGGAATCAGGAGGAACCAGTTGCTTATGAGGGACAAGACATCAGAAAGGCGCAAGTAACCTACCAAGAAAGAGTGACTGGATGCTTGCATCATGGTAGAAGCTACGAGATCGGGCAATACCTTCCAGTTACCAACCAGCGCGTAGCGTGGAGCAAGCGACTTCGCTCAGTGGCCATGTAAGGTATGATAGAGCCCAGCCCACGATGATGATTGCCTTGATTCATGATGGAGGGGATGAAACGTTTACTGTAGATAGCAGATCAAATCTTGGGCACTGTCGTGAGGCCCGCACTGTACTGCTCTTGATATCGTCGTCAAGGTTGCTTCGATAAGAACGACTATTGGTGGGAGGCCAAGTTACAGAAGCTTCTATGGACATTGCGGGTTAAAGACGGATATCGACAATGACAGGCAGTAACCGGCATTAGCTCCGATGCAAGGTAGCGTTGGGATGAATGTTATGTTATCAGATCAAGGATAGGGCAGGGTAGAGCTTGTTTTACGAGAGATGGTATCATGACAAACGTTTTGCTCGTGCTAGAGGGTCTTCATGGTTGGCCACATCGCATTGTATCCATGAGTCTAGAAGCTTATGATGTTCACCCAATTGAACATGATCAAGTCCGAGGTTGCTGTAAGCCTTCTTGTCCCAAGGTTACAGAATCACATGGGTCCAGGGTAATGGTAGAGAGAGAGGAGAGATGCACCGAAGAAGGGCAGATTGTTTCAAATTACGCCTCTTGGCGATACGATGCAATAGCTAGGATAGTTAACTGGGTAATGATACGCGTGTAACAAAGAAAAAAGAGAGGGTCGAGGTAACATGAACGACTTTCAGATGAACCCTTGGGGCGACTAATAATTTATGGGGAGGGGATGGAGGGGACTTGCAGTTGCAGTTGCAGCTGCAGTGCTAGTGGTGCACTAACAATTACCTAAAACGTACTGTATTCCCAGCCTGTGGATGCTACACCCACTTTCTCACGGGGCACTCACACGCAACGTTACAACTCCCCCCATTATGGTAGAGATCCTCCAGTCCATTTTGAGTCTGACCCAACCAACCAACAACCCCCAACTAGGCTTCAAGTCAATAGACATGAATAACAATGGATGGGAGTTTAGGTAGGAACCCTTCAGTGCACGTACAGTACCGTAATGAATATCTTGTAGCGCTTGGCTTAGCTTAGTGTATTTCCTTTTGGTGGCGGTTGTCGCGTGTCGCCTGAACATCCATGGATCATATCGCATCGCATCGCATCAGCGGGCGTGTTTGTGCGACGTTGAATTCAATTCTCATCAATAATCAACTCCCAAGATTGGATGTGATATGCCACCTTGGTTTGTTAAACACTTACCCACCAACTTTGACTTTACTTGGGGCTTGTCACAGCATAAACTGAAACAGAACTCAACAAAGACTCGATCATACTCGACTCGACTCTTGCAACGTCGTCGAGTCTACTTCCTACCTACTCCGCTCTGTCCTTCTGGCATGTCCCATCAGAGGTGGCCCGTTTCCTTTCCCCATCCTCGTATCGTTTCTCCCAACTTAGATCTCGCCTCTCTTACCGATCCAGGACCTGTGCCTGTCCATCAGACTCTCTCTCCACCTGCTAGTAGTAGTAGGTCCATTGGGGCGTAAGATTCTCACCCTCACCTTTGATCCTCATCCCCATTTGTTCCTTCGACACCAAAGTCCTTCATACTTTTCTCTTCACAAATCCTCTTGGACTATTTACTTTCCGTCGTGCCCATGATAACCGGGTCCTCTTTCTCTTCTCTTTCGTTACTGTCTTTCATAACCACTCGTTCTTCACAATGTCGACCTTTCAAAAGAAGCTTTTGGCAGCCATCATCAAGAGCCTCCTTCGGGGGAAATCACTAGTCCAATCTCTCTTGGCTTACTGGAGTAGTTCACTGGGTCATGAAACATCCAGCAAACCTCGAGTTGGTAACACACCGCGCAGGTCTATCCAAGAATTTCTCAAAGAGGCCGAAGCTCTGTTCCTCGACCCCATCGGCCAAGATGGCCTACAGCAGCTATCTCGCAACTTGCGGAAACAACTACTAGAGCGACTTGAGACGGACATGGAATGTATGCTGCCGTCGTACAATCACCAGTTGCCAAGAGGCACAGAAGTCGGCCGTTTTGTAGCTTTGGATGTTGGCGGTTCAACCCTCAGAGTAGCATTGGTGGAACTTTGTGGTCGCATGTCCAATATCGGGGAGGAGAGTAGAATTGTCAGCATGCGCAACTTCCGCATCACTCCTGATATCAAGGCTTTAGAGGGGATGGCGTTCTTTGACTGGATGGCTGAGAGGATACTAGAAACTCTTTCAGAAGAGCTAGAGCAGCAGGGTAATTCTGACGGGCCTTTGCCCATGTCGATGGCATGGAGTTTCCCTATTGAGTATGTATATCCATCCGTATTCACGCTTACCAACAGAGCTAACCTTTCCTCCAGACAAACATCACTAGCAGGCGGCAAGTTGCTAGGCATGGGCAAGGGCTTTTGTGCATGTAACGGCTTGTTAGGCCAGGACCTCGGAGAGATCGTGCGGACAGCTTGTCTGAACCGTGGTCTCGACGTAGAGCTTCGAGCTATCGTCAATGATTCGAGCGCGTGCTTACTATCAGAGTCATATAACCACCCAACAACACGATTTGGTCTGATCCTGGGTACTGGTGTCAACCTCGCTGCCTACCTTCCTATATCCGCCATTGGACGAGTTAAATTCGGCCAGCGTCCTCCCCAATGGTTCGAGAAAGCAACGCACGTCATCATTAACAGCGAGATCAGCATGATGGGACGCGATATCTTGCCCTTGACAAGATGGGATCGACAATTGCTGGCGAACCACTCTCGACCTGACTTTCAGCCTCTGGAGCATATGGTCAGCGGCATGTATCTGGGCGAGATTTGCAGACTTGCGCTTGTGGAGGCTATCGAGACAACAGGGGCTTTTGGAGGTGTGGTTCCTGCTTCGTTGCAAAAGCCTTACTCGTTCTCGACTGAGACGCTTTCTATCATTGAAAGGTGAGTTCCATCACTCCATTGATCGCAACCAAGACACTGACGATAAAAAGGGACACAAGTTCTGGTCTTGAAGAAGCGCGCAAGCAATTCTCCTCTCGCCACCCAGCAAAACATGCTCCCACAACCGCCGATCTGGCACTGCTCAAGCAATTAGGTGCTCTCATCTCTAAGCGTTCGAGCGCACTCGTTGCTACAGGCGTCCACGCCTTTTGGAATCTGCGCATCGACAGCCAAAATGCATTTGCCCAAAATCTGTCACCAGGGTCTCCTGAGCGGGAAAGCGCCGAGGCGGACCGGGACCTTGCCGAGACAACGGTTGCCTACAATGGCGGTGTCATTGAGAGCTACCCTGGCTATCTCGACAGCTGCCAGTCATATCTGGATGACTTGGTAGCAGGCGACAAGAAGGAAAAGGCTGGAAACCGAACGATCAAGCTTGTATCGGCAAAGGAGAGTTCGTTGATGGGAGCAGCTGTGGCGTTGGCTTCTTTGGAGGAAGTTGTTGAGGGGCCATTGGGCGTGGTGGGCTAAAAGGACAAAGAAGAACACAGTATTAATGACTTGCTAAAGCATAGGCACTGGTGTCTGGAGTTATGATTGCTTTTTCGGGAGGAAAACATCCTTTGTTGGTCATGCGCCACTGTATGTATGTACCCCTGGGCATCAGGTCCTAGGGAACGATGGTGTGTTGGATATACAGAAATACAATCCATAGTAATGAACAAGTACAGAGTATACATCCCTTGATTTTGTATATATTCTACCATTTATCCCATTTTCGTTGAGTTGTCATCTGAACATATAGAACGTTTCTGGTTAGTCTCGTGAATAGACAAGGCAGAGAATTATCATCAGAAGGAGGATATTCCACCACTTTGAGGACTCAAGTAGTATCTTGCACCAACGAGTCCTACGATGGAATTGTCTAAGCTTCCTCTCCCTTTGTTAACCATCACAACGGAACGTTGGTGGCGTAAGGTGCTTCATAAAGCGTATCCATAGAAAAATATGGTGGGGTTATGTCCGTCATGTATCAATACTCAAGAGTCAATGCGAATTTGGTGGCATCATGAGTCCCCGCTACTGCTTATTGAAGTCACGTGGTCGCGCCAGTCTCTCGCGTTGAGTGGGTGGCGCGTCTACAGGGAAGCTTGACAAAGGCCTTTCTACCTACCTCCAGGCACCCCACGATAATTGCTATTGCTGCTGATATCACTAATAAATCGCCAATCTTGAGCTTTAGAATCCTACCTGGGCTTCATGTCATAACCAAAGAGTCCTCATATCCCTCCTTTTTGTTCTCTTTCATCTCTTCTTTTTGCATCTTACATACGCGACATGGCTGCTGTCTTTGCGGAATGCGCCATCGCGTTTGTCGCGAGCAGCGAACTCGCTCCTAAGCTGATCGGAGAGGTTTGTTTCGAGTTTTGATTGCTTCATGAACTAAAAACTAACTGTCTTTGAAGCTATCGACCATTTTGGAAGACAATGGCGCTACGATTTGCGAACCTCGACGCGATGGCTCGCTGCCTATCGAAAAAGTCACACATATCATCTCCAACACGATCGACTTCCCCCAGTTTATCGAAGCACAAGCTGTCATGATTCCTGTAGTAACGACACAGTGGATTACTAGCTCCATTACTCGTCGAAAGCAGTCGCAAATCAGACCCTTTTCGCCCGACCCAAGAATGATTTTCTCCGAGGTGGTCGTTACGTGCGCCGATCTACCAGAGACAGACAAAGAGAGTATTGCCGGTGCTGTCATGGCTCTGGGTGGGCAAGAATCCAAGGATGCGACTCGAATGACTACACATATCTGTGCGCTGTCAATGGACCACCCCAAGGTTCAAAATGCCAAGCAGAAGGGATGGAAAGGCAAGGTCGTCTTACCACATTGGTAGGTTATGAATGCAACCAATTTGCTATACAGTAATCACTGACACCATCCAGGTTCGACGATTGTTTCAAGCTTGGAAAGCGTATCGACGAAGATCCATATCTACTGCCCGACCCCGAGATTCTTAAGAAGTCTCCCGAAGACGAGGTTAAGATCCCCGCAAACAATAACTTGTCAGGAGCAACATCGCATACGCCGGCATACCTGCCTTTACCCCCTGATAGCGATGTAGCTCGCCCTCCTGCGACCGTCTTCCAGGATCGCCGAGTCATGCTCTCCAAAGATCTGAGCATCACCGACAGATTATCAAAGGTCATCCAGGAGATCATCATAAATGGAGGCGGAAAGGTGGTGGATGGTGTCGAAGACTGCGATATGTTCATCTGCCAGTATCGGGATGGACCTCAGTACGTTCAAGCAGCGCAATCGTGCAAGGATGTTGGCAACCTGGCCTGGCTTTACTGGCTTATCGTCCATAACGAATGGACATCGCCTCTTCGTCGACTACTACACTATCCTATTCCCAGGGACGGCATCGAAGGTTTCAAGGACCTTCGCATCACTGTTTCAAATTACGGCGGCGAAGCACGAATTTACCTCGAGAATCTTATCAGGGCGTGCGGAGCTGAGTTCACCAAGACGATGAAGTCAGAAAACACTCATCTCATCACCGCACGCGATTCTAGTGAAAAGTGCAAAGCGGCGCCTGAATGGGGTATCCACGTTGTTAACCATCTCTGGATTGAGGAAAGCTATTCTAAATGCGAGATAACACCTATCAGCGTTAAGAAGTACACCCATTTCCCTCCTCGAACTAATCTTGGGGAGATAATTGGTCAAACATTCTTTGATGAGTCCAGGTTGCGGGAGAAGTACTATCCTGGAGGCGACGAAAACTTGTCTCCAGCAGCGAAGAGAAAGCGAAAGATTCTCGAAGCTGCAGAGGAAAACGCATACCCGCGAGGACCAGCAGAGGGTGTTGTAATTGGGCGGGTCGACAGTGAAGATGTCGAGATGGAGGATGTCAAAGAAGAGAATGAGAAACCTGCGAAGAAGAAGGCTGCTGCTAAGACATCTACTGTAGCAACTCCTATTCGATCACGGCATGCAGGAAAGGAGAATGATACGCCGTCGGTGGTTTCTACAGGAGGTCGCAGCGCCAAGGCGAAAGCACAGGCAGCTTTGCTTGGCCTGAGCGACGATATTGCGCTGTACGAAAAGGAGAAAAAGAGGAATGCCAAAGGAGGGAATGCGATCTGGGGTGGCAAGCGGGCCGCGGATCAAGCTGAGAAAAGTAACACCAAGACCAAAAGTGCAACCCCTGAGGTTGAAGAGGATACAACGACGGCCAAACGACCTGCAAAGAAGGCAAAGCCATCACTCCCCGAAATTACGATGCGCATTATCCTGACAGGATTTAATCGGTGGGTCGGGGACAAGAACAAAGAAGATCAGGATCGAGTAAGTAGGCGCGAGCCATTATCTAGATGCATGTTCTAATCTGATTTACAGAAAAAACTACGAGATATGGGGATCCAGATTGTTGGGGAGGGCCAACCCTGCGACTATCTGGCAGCGCCCAACGTTGTCCGCACTGTCAAATTTCTGTGTGCTCTTTCACGCGGACCAACCGTCATTTCCTCAACTTTCATTGACCAAGCTCTGGAGACGGGCAGTCTACCTGATGTGGAGGACTTCATCCTCGAAGATAAGGATGCAGAAGCAAAGTGGAACATCGAGCTCGAGAAGTCAGTCGCTCGCGCCAAGGCAAACAGAGGCAAGCTACTCATGGGCGTCCCGATCTATTGCACAGAAAAGATCCGCAACGGTGCCGACAGCTACAGGGCTATCGCCGAGGCAAATGGGGCGATCTTCAAGATCTATAGAGCCCGAAGCGGAACAACAATTCGACCAACGACCGCTGAGGAAGAAGGCAACGCACCCCCTGAGCCTGTTTACCTCTTGAGCAGCGATGGCAAGGACGAGAAGGCGCTGTGGGATCGATTCCGAGAGATGGCGCGTAAAGGCAACATGGAACCGCGGGTCGTAGTACCCGACTGGTTGCTCGACGTTGCAATGGCTCAGCAAGTACGGTTCAGCGAAAAGTTTATGGTTGAGAAGTACTACGAATTAGAGTAGTGCAGATCTTGTTGCTTGGTGGCGTTTGGAAGGGTTTTTTGATAGCAGTGCCAAATTTGGGATTGGCAGTTGCTTTTTTTCTTGTGCTCATGGCTCGTACAGAGACCGGCGCATGTGTACTTTACGTAGAGATGTGAAAATGGATTGAGCGCTTAGAAGAATTTCACGCCTAATGAGTCGTCCTGGCCAAATATTTGGGCCTTGTTTCGTTTGACAAGGACATTGAGAGCTTTTAGTAGGACGTCGGTGTCCATGCCGTGAATATCTGTACCCATTAGCAAAGTGACATGCAGACTTGTTATCGAGGTTGGTACTGGACCTACCATTTCCTGTTGTGCCATCTCCTTCGACAAGCTCATAGACGGTGAGAACGCTGCCTTTTTGTCCAGACTCTTCAACGTAGTTCTCCACAAGCTCAGCCCACTCCTCAGGCTTTCTCCAGTACAGAAAGACGACGTCGCCCGATGTACCGCCCCCGACATACTCTACACGCCCGTCGGTGTGCATGAAGGAGACAACATCCCGAATATCATCGAACTGCAGGCGACGATCGAGTTTACGATTGACAAACAGATCTGAGTCGGCAGCTTCGGAGAGTGAGAGACGGAATATGCGGTTATGTCGGGCGTAGGCGAGGATGAGATCGGCCCACTTGTTGCGCTGGGCGTGGAGGGTGGTGAGGTTTGTTTGGCGGGTGAAGAAGGCGGGGAAGTGGTATTCGCGAGGGAATTTGAAGGACGTGGAGGAGGAGTCGGTGGTGTTTGTGGTGGTGGCAGTAGCCATTGTGACGAGGCTGAGAAGATGGTTGGTGATGTTTAGGTGTGGTGTTGAAACGGGGTTGAAGGCGATGACGTGGGAGGGGTTCTAGGTAGGTAGGCTCTAGGCTCTGTAGAATTAAGGTACAGGCCGCTAGACACATGCATCATGGGTACCTGAGGCTCAGCCAGGGCCGTTTCATTTAAGTTACACGATAGTTGCTGAAGCCTATTCAGATGAATCAATTCAGTTCTTCCAATCCTACCGCTCCAATCCCGTTATTTGATGATATCAAGTTCGGAATTCTCTCGGCATTTTTTCTCGTTTGAAATGTATAGTGTACAGAGCCATCGAGATAAGCCAAAAATTTGACTACAGCAGCATTAGAGACAACAACTTAGCCAGCCTATACACTTTAGGATAGTATCTGCTCGATGATCGAATCTCCGAATTTCATAGATAGTTGAAGCCTCGAGATATTGTAGAGTCTGCGACGTTATCTTTACGAGGGACCAGTGAGAGTTGGTGCTTTGTAAAGGCTGCAAGACCTGGAGGAGGTATCTTTGCGGCTTATCTATTGCGGCAATTGTAAAGGAGGAGGCTCTTTTGCGTTGCCTCCGAGGAGAAAGCTTTCTGCAGGGAAGAAAGGGAGCTAGTGATTATTTCCGATGAATACTGCTATCATAAAAATAGCTCGCTTGGGTATTGAGACTCCGGAGTTGTTATTAAGTAACTGACGGTACGATAACGTTCCAGAACATCGATTCCCTCAACATGTATTCATATCATTGGAGAAAGAAGTACCAAGGCAAGCTGGAAGGATTATTGTCTAAATTAGACTGTATTCGAGATGGCTTCACCGAGACTTGTATCAGTCAACAACCCACAAAAGGCTTCACCTTACGCTATGATACGATGCAGCTTCGTCAGAAACCGGATCCTCTACCTAATAGACTATGAGAATCACCGTGGTTAATCTCATATCATATCATGCTCTGTCGTGGTCTGTTTCGCCGTACGACGACCTTTGGCCCAAACTATGCTTCTCCGCGGAGAACACACCTTGAAAACACAGTCTCTGATTGGCCACTTGACTACGGTGCCTGTCTCCTTATCAAGATCAGCCCTGCCAAGTTGAGACGGGCGCTGCAAATACGCCCACGCTGTTTAGATAGAACCGGCGGAAATGCTTGTTACGCCACAAGTACGAGCACATGCTATCCGGAGATGTCTGTTCTTGATAGGGAGTAAGGAATCATGACACAGGATGGCATGGTAGCATAGTGAGTGGCCTTGGACCAGAGACCCTCTTTCGTAGCTGGTCTCGAGGGTCACTTATAACCACCACAGACCTAGATTTCTTTTGCTTTGTGGTCTTTTTCTCTTTGAAGGACATTTACTTCTATACAATACAGATTTATCAATATGGCTGTAACGTCACAAAAACGTATTGTCGTCGTGGGACTGGGCATGGTGGGCATTGCCTTCATGTAAGTCCATATCCACCAGTACACTATCAAATTATATGATCTAACAACCACACAGAGAAAAGTTGATCAAGTACGATGCCAAAGCAAAAGAATATGTCATAACAGTAGTCGGAGAAGAACCATATCTTGCCTACAATCGAGTAGGCCTCACAACCTTCTTCGAGCACCGCAAAGTCGAGGACTTGTATATGAACCCAGCAGAATGGGTACGTTTTGATGCCAACCACTTCCACTTTTAACTTGTGCTAATATTCCCTACAGTACCAAGAATCAGAATCTTCATTAAATTGCCACATCAACACAAAAGCCACACATATCAACACCGATGACAAGTATATCGAATGCGCAAATGGCGAGAGTTACCCATACGACATCCTTGTTCTCGCCACGGGCTCGGATGCAGTTCTCCCTCGCATGGTGAAAGGATGGGATAGCAATGGAGTCTTTGTATACCGCACAATCGATGACTTGAATAAGCTTATCAAGTTCTCTGGCGACAAGAAAGGTACCAATGGTGTTGTCGTGGGCGGTGGTCTGCTCGGTCTGGAAGCTGCCAAGGCTATGCTGGACCTTGAGTGCTACAAAAGGATCGATCTGATTGAGAGGAACGGCTGGGTTCTGAGCAGACAGGTCGATGAGACAGCTGGTAAGATGGTGGTAGACCAGGTTCAAGAACTTGGTGTGAACATCAACTTGCGCAAAGGCGTGGCCAGCTTGAAGACAGACGAGAACAACAACCTTACTGGAGTCGTATTTGATGACGACTCGGAGATTGAGTGCTCGACACTGTGCTTCGCTATCGGTGTCAAGCCCAGAGATGATCTTGCCAGGGCAGCTAACCTCGAGGTCGGCCAACGAGGTGGTATTGTTGTCAACGACGACTTGAGGACAAGCATGCCTGATATCTATGCCATTGGAGAATGTGCCAGTTGGCGGGGTATGTCGTACGGTCTCATCGCCCCTGGTGTTGCAATGGCCGAAGTCGTGGCTTTCAACCTTACACAAGCCAAACTCCACAGCCCTCAGATCTTCAAGACTCCCGATGTGAGCACAAAGCTCAAGCTTCTGGGAGTCAACGTCGCCAGCTTCGGTGACTGCTTCGCTGACCGCGATGGTCCATTGACTCTTCCTCCCAGATACGCCAAGAAGATGGTCAACGGTGACGCCAAGTCTCCCAACTCTGTTCAGGCTCTCACATACAAAGACCCCTTCTCCAACGTCTACAAGAAATACATCTTCACCAAGGATGGGAAATATCTCCTTGGCGGTATGATGATTGGCGATGTGTGCGACTATGTCAAGCTTCTGCCCATGGTTAAGTCTCAGAAGGAACTTGATGTGTCCCCCAGCGAGCTCATCCTTGGTGCTAAGAAGGGAGAAGAGGACTCGGATGATCTTGACGATGACGCCCAAGTGTGTTCATGTCACAACGTCACAAAAGGCGATATAGTCAAGGTTGTCAAAGATGGCACATGTAAGGATATCGCCAGCATCAAGAAATGCACAAAGGCTGGTACCGGTTGCGGTGGTTGCGTGCCCCTCGTCACCACCATCTTCAACAAGACGATGGCTTCGATGGGCCAAGAAGTTACAAACTACCTCTGCTCCCACTTCAACTACTCGCGTGCTGACCTGTTCAACATCATCATGGTCAAACGCCTCAAGTCTATGGAAGAGGTCATGCGCGAGGCTGGAAACGACAAGAGCGCTGTTGGATGTGAGCAGTGCAAGCCTACTATAGGAAGTATCATGGCTTCGCTGTGGAACAGACACGTTATGGACAAGACAACTCACGGTCTTCAAGATACCAACGATCGCTTCTTGGGTAACATCCAGCGAGATGGAACCTACTCTGTGGTCCCTCGTGTATCAGGTGGTGAAATCACTCCCGACAAGCTTGTCGTCATTGGCGAGGTTGCTCAGAAGTATAACCTGTACACCAAGATCACAGGAGGTCAGCGTATCGACTTGTTTGGTGCTCAGAAGCAGGATCTTCTGGACATCTGGGGTCAACTCGTCGCCGGTGGTATGGAGTCTGGTCACGCCTATGCCAAATCTCTACGAACTGTCAAGAGTTGTGTAGGTTCTACATGGTGTCGATTCGGTCTCAGCGACAGTGTTGGTTTGGCTGTGCGTCTCGAGGAGCGGTACAAGAGTATCCGAGCCCCTCACAAGATCAAGGGTGGTGTCAGTGGCTGTGTGCGTGAGTGCGCCGAAGCTCAAAGCAAAGAGTATGCTATAGTCCTACCATTCACTTATTTATCATTTTGCTAACAGTATTGCCAGCTTTGGCTTGATCGCTACAGAAAAGGGATGGAACATCTTCGTCGGTGGTAACGGTGGTGCAAACCCTCGCCATGCCGAGCTATTGGCCAAAGACGTGCCTCCAGCCGACGTCGTGACCATTCTGGACCGCTACCTCATGTTCTACATGCGCACAGCCGACAAGCTCCAGCGAACAGCACGCTGGATCGAGAACCTCCCCGGAGGTATCAAGTACCTCCAGGAGGTCATCCTCGAGGACAAGCTTGGCATCAATGCCTCGCTTGAGGCGCAGATGGAAGAGCTCGTTGACAGTTTCTTCGACGAGTGGGCTGAAGCCATCAAGACTCCCGCCATTGCGGAGAAGTTCAAGCAATTCGCCAACACAACTGAAACAACACGCAATATGGAGCTTGAAGATGATCGTGGTCAGAAGAGACCTGCATTCTGGCCTGGCGATGCTGCGGCAAAGGATGATTTCCAGGGTCTCAAGGATAAGTGGTCCATGACTGCTTGGGAGCCCATCATTGAATCATCCTACTTCGACGGTGCTGACGAGTTGCCCAACGGTATCTCTGCGACCATCAAGCGCGGCGACACTCAACTTGCCATCTGGCGTATCAAGGGTATCTACTACGCCACGCAACAAATGTGCCCTCACAAGCGTGCATTCATCCTATCCGACGGTCTCATCGGCCAAGAACCTCACAAGGCCGAGCAAAACGGCGACAAGGCCGGCGCTACACCGTGGGTCTCATGTCCTCACCACAAGCGCAATTTCGACCTTGGCAACGGTGCATGCAAAACAGACGAGTCCCTTTCCATCGCCACATTCCCTACTGAAGCTCGTCCCGACGGCATGCTGTACCTCAAGCTTCCCCCTGTGGAAGAGCTTGACAGCGCCCTGGGCACCAAGAAGTGGATGGTCAAGAAGGGCGAGGCCGGCGAGGCACCTCTGGCTAAACTTGATAGCAAGATCAAATTCGTGGGTATCCGTGGTAAGAAGCCCTACGTCAAACCTCTTGGTCAGTCCAAGATGACTACCAAGCCGATGGATCTCATGATGGCTTCCAATGGCTGCGGAGGCGGGGCACCAGAATGGTAAAAGGTGGTATAGAAATAAACAAGGAGTTAGAGTAGATCATTTTATGGCGTTCAAGGTTTTGTGGCGGGTGGTTTGGGATGTTTCTGCCATGATGATGTTATATGAGTTGATATATCAACACTTTGTTCAGTATTATAAAGGAACGAAATGAAAACCAAAGTTGATACAACAGGGCTTGCACACAATAAGTACACTTCCAATACCAACTAATCGCCCAAGGAGATAATTTCGACCTTGTCTACAGTGAACAATCGCTGAAGTCTATTGCCACGAGAGACGCGTACAACTCCTAAAGTCTGTCCGCAGCAGGATGCAAAAAGGGCAAAAATCTAACTCCGGTACAGGGAATCGAACCCTGGGCTCCGCGGTACTGATCTCTCAGGTTATGAGAGCGCGAAATGTTAGCCACTACACCATACCGGATAGGATGATGATTGTTGAAACCTTGTGTCTGTTTCAGAGATCATGAAATCTTGGCGCACTCCATCAACTTCAAGTCAACACCTCTAAAGTCCCACTCCTTCCTTGAGTTTGACACTATCACAGCAGACAGATTTTCAGAATCGAATAGTATACTTTGAATAACAAGAAAATGTCTTTGATGTCTAATCACTGTGACGTAATCTTCACATACGCTGTGTCCATAACAAGGTCCCCTGGAACTATCGTCCTTTGCCCTGTATTTGTTCAATCGTCCTTTTACCCGTTACCAAATATAACTCCATGATAGTAGTAGCCCGGGATTTCAGCCCCTTCTAAGAAAAAACAAATACCCATGTTCATACAGAGAGCCATCTCACAAAGGTCGGAGAAGTAGGTTCGACCGCTGTAAGATGATGCAAGCGGACTTGCTAGGAAAAAAGGGAAATGCCGGCAGGTGTATGTCGCTGATAAATCAAATATAAAAAGATCGCTTCTTGTCGTCTAACATCCGTCGTCTTCACATTCGTCAAGGCTTCCATATCCGGTATCTGAATCCATTCCCACCATGCTCTTGGTGATGGTCAGACATCGGTTCACAACCTTCTCTCGCACATCCGAGGCAACACCGCACTTCTCGCCAGGAGCACCACCCATCCATAGACGAAGACCGCCAGACAAACGCTCAATAGAGGAGTGGAAGGTCTCAGCGGCAGCCTTGTGCTCGTAAAGCTCTTCCATAAGCTGGAGGGCTGCGGTGCATCCGAGAAGAGACATTTGAGAGGCATTGCCGCGTGCCATGATTGACTCGATCATTCGGAGGCCCTGGTGAGTGCTTCCAGGGGTGCATTCGACGCGTCGGAGGTGGGCAATGGCCATGGCGCAGCGGAGAGCGAGTCGGAAATCGGAGGTGGAGGCTTGGAAGCTGGAGTCAACAACGCAGATGGAAGTGCTCAAAAGAGCGTCGACCTTTTCGTTACCCATTGACTGCAAGGCAGAGGCGATGTTAGCGCCACGAGCCTTGTCGACCAGAACAGCGCGAGCCACGATGGCACGAGCCTGAGCGGTAGATCCAATGGGTGCGACCTTGATGGCAAGTTCGATATCCTCGACTTTGGTGCTGAGGGTCTCTTCGTCCTTTTCCATTGTGGCGACCAAGGTTCGGTGCAGGGATTGGGTTGACCACCAGGCAGCAACAGCATCGAGAGGGGATCCAATAGCGGTGTCATCAACGACAGCGTCCATGCCATCCATAGGAACTGCAACGTTGTAATCAGTTTCGGCGTTGAAGGCAAGGTTGTGGGCGCGCTGGATGACATCGTCGTTGAGCACTTCGTCGCAGTCTTGCTCGACCAACATGGCAAGATGCTCGGGAAGGTCGTCGTCGTGCTGTTCGGTCGATTCGCGGTGGAGTTGAGTAAGAAGACGGTTCAATTGACGAGCCTCGTTCCACTTCGCTCGGGCAAGCTTGGCAGCAATGATGTTGCTTACTCCGAGGTGTAGTCGGTTTTGGCTGAGATCCCAGAGGAGAACACGGATGTGAAGTGCCTTGAGCATGAGTCTCGCGGGTGTATCGGGGAGAGTACCAGAAGCAAGAAAAGTAAGAACAAGGCGGCTCTTGTTGATCTCGACATCACCGCCAGCCAACTGCGAATCGATAGCAATGCTCCAAGCTTGGACTCGGGCAGTCTCCTGCTCCTGTGTCAACCCAGTAATGGCTTGATAACCGTGGATTCCAATCGCGTTGCGTAGGCTGAGTTTGAGAGTTTTCAGGATAAGAGCAGCGGCCTCGAGGAAGAAGTTGTGGCGAGGAACCCAAACCGTTTGGATAGCAGTGAGCCAGGCTTGTCGGCGGACATGGATCGGGGACGCGAGTGATGGCGCAGCCTGGAGTACACCGGCTTGAGGTTTCTTGGGCTTTTGTTGGGTTTGTGAAAAAAGTGAAGGGACAAACACCCAAAGGAACGTTCCAAGCAAAAGAATAACTCGTAGGGATGTATGCAGATGATAGCCTCCAACGTTCAAGTCAAGGCTAGACGATGCAGCCTTGAGAAGTTGCATAGGTAGAGCAAACAGACCACGGCCTTCAGGCTTCTCGTTGCTGATTTCATCTTCACGAACTGCCTCCAAAATCATGAGACCAGCCAATGAGCCAACCATCAGTTTGCCGAAATAAGGACCGGCGTTGTTCCACCTATTTTGCTGCATTTGTTGTTGCTGCTGAATTTGCTGCTGTCTAATAAGTGCGGGATTACCACCTCTATATTGTTGTTGAGGCACAGGATATGGTTGACCAGCGGCCATTTGTGCTGAAATAATTCTCTTCATGTCGTCAGGAACTTGGATCATACCAGCAGGCTGCGCGTTGCCCTCTTGTGACGCTGACATGGGTGAGTTTCCAAATTGTTGAGAGTCTTGTGCATACTGGATAGGCGTAGGCGGTTGCTGTAGGGGACTGATGGCACCATTCATAGCGCCAGCCATAAACAACTTTTCAAAAGCAGCAATTCGAGCTTGCATAGCGCCATTTTCGTCAAGTAGTCGATTGTTTCGCTTTTCCAGATGTCGAATGTACTCAGTCGCTTTACTCAAAACCTGCTCATCCATCAGCATTTAGTAATTCGGGAGAGGGACACAACGTACGGTAGCCTTGTTCAACTTGTGAGCTGGGGTCAAACCATGAAGCTCTTCGCGGTCCTCGGTAGTATCTTCGCCACGCGCGCTCTTTGACATAATACGAAGACTGGGAACACTGTCCCTCAAGGCGGCAATCTTGTCATTCAGGTTGGTTCGGTATCGCTTCTCAATCATGTTGTGAGCGGTCTTCTTCACTGGTTGGTCACCATCGTCTTCCTCCTCGTCATCCTCAGGGTCGGCGGAAGATTTGCGTTTTCGGGACGCTTTCGATGATCCATCGGCAGGGTCCGGCGACGAGAGGACGCCTCTTCTGATAAGCTCCCCGTTTGCTGAGTCGGGACTAGAGGCGCTCTTCGGAGAGTGATATTGGAGATGAGGCGGCATGGCGATGTTGCGTAGCTTCTCCTGCAGTGCAGGAGTAAGATGGCTAATAATTGGCGGCTGGATAGTGAGGTTTTCTGGAAAATTGCCTTGTGCCAGGGAAGGATTAGGATTAGAAGCGGCGTAGATGGATTCGGGGCTGAAGGTGGTTGCGGCAAGGCTGTCGATTCCGGTAGAGACGGGCAGCTGTTGAGGATTCTGCTGATCCTGACCAAGGTTAAAATTCCAAGAAGAGGTTTGGTAGTTGGTTGGAGCCGGAGGAGCACTACTGGAAGGATCGTACGAGTCGTAAGGGGGTGTGCCGGTGAACTGCCATGCAGCGCCGTAGTATTGCTGCTGGGTCTGGGGACGGGAGGAATCGTTGGGCAGGGAGGCCGAGGAGGGGTCGGATTTCACGACCGAGCCATCGTCAACAAAGCCCATATTAGGATCTTGGAGGCCATAAAGACTGCTGGAGTCCTGATCGGCCATATCAGAGAAGTGAGAGCCAGGCATGATGGGCCAGCACCATGCAGTAACGATGGGCTGATTGATTGACCCAGCACTTGGGGTGGCCCCGAAGGAGTCGCCGTGAGAGAGCGAGGCCTTTCGGGAAGAGGACGACTTTGGCCGGCGATAATACCAAGTGGTATCGCGAATGAGCAAGGATTGAATGGACTGCCAGCTAACTATTCGCAGTTGAATTGAATTGGGCCTCTATTCTCGGTGCGATCTATCTGATTGAGTCTCGGCCGAAGAGTGGACTTGGCCGCGATCGCGACAGTTACAGTGAGCGCAGCGCAGCGCAGAGCAGAGCAGAGCCTGTAAGCAGAGACCGTGCTGAATGAGGGTCAGCGATGGGAATTGGCAGGCCTCTAGCCTGTGCTAAGAATATGGATCGATCGGTCGGTAGAGAAACTGTGGTGAGGGCGTACTGCAACCAAAGAGCGGGTAGTGATGGTGTCGAGTCTCAATCGTTCGTTCAGTGATCGAATGATTGAGCGGGTGTTGCCGAACGTTTGACAGCTGAGAGAGGATAGTACAGGGGTTCTACAACAAGGAAAGAGCAAGGCGGTCTCGTGATTGTGGTTCGACTGGGCAAGCGATGCGATGGTAGATAATTTTTGCTGGTGAAAAAAAGGACAGTCGATTTGAGCAAAGATTCGGAGACGAGCGATGAATGCAAGGAATTCGGTTTGAGGAGAGGGCGGAAAATCGTACGATGGTAACCGGGTATGAGCCCAGTGACGCCCAGTCGAGTCCGGGCTTGGCCAAGCTCGTTCTTTTAAAGAAAATACGGATCCCCCCCAAGAAGGAAGCGAAGCGAGTGACGAATTCCCGCGGGTCCCACCCGACTCGAACTGGCCTACCTACTTCGCCTATTGTACATACGGGCTTGTACTGTCCATGGACTGACTACTGTACACGCTCTGTAATACAGTGTATTGTGATTATTGATTGTGGCGGGTTATGGAGCACTTGGTCCAGTAACTGAGACACTACATGTCCCCAGATGAGGGGGCATACGGGGGATTCACGCCTTAGACCTTACGGCTTTTGTCCATCTGCCAAACACAGTACACTTGGAATCGTTACCCCTCCCTGCCCTCTCCTGTTGAGTTCAGCTTTTTGGTGCACATTTCGTCTCAGACATCCATGGAATTGATAGATAACCCATGGATGGATCATGGATGCATGCCCGTGCACTGTGTGACCTGCCCTGGCCTGGTCTGGTCTGGCCTGCCCAGTAACCTGTCATTAGGGACATGTCAACTCTATTTAATCGATTGGAATGAAAAACCCTTGCCTGCCAGAAGAAAAAGCAACAGGAACCGGGTCGGTTCTTCGATACAGTGAATCACTAAATCTTTCAACGAAGCAATTATCGTCAATATGAAGTCATACTAAAATAATATATTCCCAAACCATCGGTCCTGCTTTCGCAGTGCTCTTACAGCTTGCACTGTCAAGTCGAGAGAAACAAAACCCCGGGGGCCCTTGGCATTGTCTCGGGTCAGCCACGCGGGTCCCATACCCATACATTCATCGCCTCGTGTGCTAGACGAGAACTTCTTACATTCCAGACAGTGATAGACACAACCCGAGCGACGGGATCCCGGCATCTCGGGTGCAGCTAAATATCGGGCATATCATTTACATGACAACAGCTACCAATAGCAAGCGAAGCTTTAATTCTAGGAACCCGAGCTTCTCTGAAAGTCAGTTCATTGTTTCTTCCTGTGTAACCATCGCTTCGGCAAACTGCATTTGTATCATCGGATAGCAGCAGCAGAGCTGAACAAGAAGTGCAATCAAGTGCAATCCATTCTCAGACCTCTTCTGTATCCTGCTTAGCTGCGGATATCTCAGCTGCCCTACCGCTAATCAGGTACCGCCACTACAAACTATTCCCAGGTCGCCCCGCCGCCACGAAATGATCCATCATGGGCTTCAGCTTCAGCTGTTGCCCGAAACCCTCAGACCCTTTAGTCTACTCCTGATCGGAAAAGGTTAAAATCGGAGGATCCATCTGGGAGATCAAACTCGCGTCAGTTGTTAGTTTCAACGCTTGTTGCTTTTCCGTTATGACAATGCATGAAATGGCTTGTTTGGTGCCGATTAGCGATAACTTATAAACGATTAAGGAGAATAAACAACGCATATACGATGGATTAGAAGAAACATCCCGCACACTGTATAATGCATTAAAGACCAGTTCAATCTAAACCAAATTCGTATTTTGAAGAAATAATTTGATATACACAAAAAAAGGGTTTTATGCAAATAAAGTTGCTCTGGTCCTTGCGGCCGTTGGTAATAAGTCCCCGCGAGCCCGTGACATGGGCCAGCTCTAAACATAGGGCATTGAGCCAGGAAGATCCATCCAATCTCTTTCATAACCGTGATATCTCAGGAAAACAATGCAATATAATGCCCCGTAAATCATCCCACAAACTCCAACCAAGTCCGATTCATCAGTTTCGTTTACCAAACATCATCTGAGCTCTGCACCATCTCCAGCGTCGGAGTCTTGGGTACCATACGTCTCATCCTCTTTCGGTCCTCCTTGGTGATGAGTGACGGTGTCACTGGCATACATGGCGTGAAGGGTTGGTAGGGTGAGTATGGCACTGCACCAGCTGTGTGAGGAGTCATTGCTCCGCTAGGCGATAGCGGGCCCTTCCTCTCAAACACGGTCTGCTTGGTGGTCTGGGCAATGGTGTTGGGCGAGGCCAGCGCTGGCTCGTAGGCACGCAAAGGCAGAGAACCACCAGTGCGGACAGCTGTAGGTGCGTTGGCGCGCTGGAAGGTCTGACCAGGCTTGGGTGACGCAGGGAGAGATGGGAACCGTGCACCGGGCTTGGGAGACGATGGCAGGCCGACAAGCGGCACCTGAGAGTGCTCCGAAGTGGCTGACTCAGGATCACGCTCCGAAGGGGCATACGATACGTTTCGGTGGTGACCAGGAGGAGGCAGCTGGTTTCCAATACGCTCATCGATACTCAAAACACTCTCGGGCGAGATGTCCGGGGTTGGGAGCGGCGCATGGATCTTGGCCGGGACAGTCGGAGATCCGTATGGGGCCTGGTTAGTGGGGACCGGAGGCGGAGCGGCAGGGGCATATTGTCGGGGAGGGATCGTGTTCATCTCTTGATATTCCTGGCGGGGAAATTCACCAGTCTGAGGAGTCATGAGAGGTGATGAGATGCTCATGCCCTTCATTGCCTTCTTCTTGGGAGATCGAAGAGCCGAGAGAAATGACGATGTCCTTGACTGGGTCTTTTCTTCACGAGAGGCCGAAAGGTTGAGCGTTGCTGGCTTGCTCCTCTCCTTCTTTGAGGGCGATGATACCGAGGACTTTAGAGACAAGGCAGATCCAGAAGCTGAAGGGCGTGGTTGATGGTGAGCAGTAGGAGGAAGAGGAACTTCATAGACGACTCCTCGCTTCTTTGCATCCTCGTGCTCCAGTACATGCTTGTACATATCTTCAAGCTGAGATTGAGCCATGACTCTGTCTACTGCGACAACGCGAGGGTCCACGAAAGGGTTTGTTCCGGGTGCTCCGATACTCGAGTTTGGTGATGGGTGAATGTATGGATTAGCACCGTCTTGCAAATCCGGAAAGCCTGGCTTGATAAATGAAGTGTCGGTGATGATATTCAGAGACTGAGGTACTGTCTGCGGAAAGTCGGGGCTGACGATGTCTTTGCGAACAGAAAAGTCGGCTTCGTCGATTCCAGCTGATATATGTTCTCGGCGCTTCTTTGATAGAGCAAGCAATGTTATGGCGACCAGCACCAGTGAGACGGCGTATGCTCCGATTATACCACCGATCTGAGCGGGAAGATAGGTTGTATCTACAGGTCCTCCTGGTATGGGCTTGTCTGTATCCCGGGCTTCGAGGACCGAGGATAGAAGAGGTCCTGGCTGAGCAGTTGTAAAGAGTGGCAGATGTAGTAGCAGACCGGACAATAGTGACAAGCGAGCACCTTCAAGAAGCATCGTGGGAAACGAGGTCGAAGGCGAGACACTTATTCTTTATGGAGGATCCAGCTTTGTGCGATGTGACCTCCTGAGCACGGCGAGACGAAACACTAGAAGAACATCATGCACGGAAGAGGGAACTTGCGGTCTCAACGAGGTATATAGCGGGCTGGGTCATGATCGTCCATCACCATGCGTTAGCCGCTGGACTACCCAGGGGCTGGACGCTGAGTCGCTGGAGAGAGAAAGCCAGTGGTCTAGCAGTGGTCGAATCGCAGACAGTTGCATGAGGAGGCGCCTTAGAATAGCTCAATACCCTTGGTGATGGCAAGAGTGGTTGCAGGCGATATGTGAGGGTCGAAGTGTGACGAGGCCATCTACAAGACGTGATTGGAGGGTTAACCGCTGGACGATATAGTGTGCTAGTGGTTGATTGGCTTTGGACTGCCACCCACCAACCACCAATATCCACATATAACAATCTCTGGTTGGCTCTAGAATCCAATATGCCGGGATACCTAGTTACTGAACACTGCAGTCCATGTCTCTTTTTTCGCTTTGCTTTAAAAGATTCTCTATGGTTGTCTATTCTAGCATTGAAGGGCCTGAAGGGTTCCGAGCGGGGCGGGGCGATCCATGCTAATTATCACCAAGAGGGGTTGTCCGACTTCACGTTCCTGAATCTGTAGGTCAGCACTGGCCAGTGATAGGTGAAGTTCCCTGATCTATCACTCAGCTAACGGCAGAGACCAAGTCGTTAGGGTCACTTTGAGGCCCAATTGTGTGTGTTGCCTGCATTTTCCATGCTGTCGGGCCCTGGACCATGTGGGATATTCCCACTCGGTTTCTCATCATGTGATGTGCCCAAGTCTTCGAATGAGATGTTCTTCTTTGTGTGACATTAGTTTATTCGGCATTGCTAGAGCGATAGCCTTGATGATCCCCTCGAATAGAAGGTCTTGCCACGGCGCCTATTGTGTAAAGTTGCACTACTATCGCACGACTATAGCTTCATGCTACCCTGGATAAGTGACTCTGGTGATATGGTTGGTGGCTGTTTACTGGAGACGTGACAGTTCTAGTACAAGAACCATGCTAGGCAGTGATACAAAGATAAAACATATGTTGATGCGGTGAAGACTTTAATTGTGTAAGCTGGCGTGTAAGTTGGAAACGTTGAGTCGATTTGAGATCCACAAATGGATAGTACTGTACCACCTTTAATGAGAAGATTAAATTCAAGCTCTGCGTATCGATTTCTCAAGCAATGCTTTAAAATGTATACAAATGTTGATATAAGCAAAGAGGAGATCTAAAATGCTGGTCCAAGTCGAAGTAGTCGTGAGAAACTGTGTCACCATATCTTGGTTGACTAAACGACCACTGATTGTGGTGGGATATCACAGTCGCAACGAACTTTTGTAGCTGATTAGCGGTGATTTATGCGAGATACCATGGTAGTGATAGTGATGATGAGTTTTTAGCGTGTCTGCGATGTGATTATGGTGATGTGAATAAAGGATATAATCAGCGTGATGGGAATATTTTGTGATCACCCAACAACGGTTGACAGACTACAGTGAGTGGTTGATGTACGTCGCAATGATATGATCAACAACTTGGCGTTTGTTCTGGTTTGTTTTCATATTGCTACTCTAGACCACACACATAGATGAAACAATTGAGCAATAATTAATTGTCTGTAAAGATTAATCTTGTAGGTATGAAGTAGAGAGGCCTACCCTGAAATCGTCGTCTCTCAATCACGTGACATCGCGAAAGTCTTGTCGCGTCGCGAGACCCAGTGGCCATTCCATCAACGCGGAAGCCCCTCTACTGAAAGCGATAGAGCGGTAGTCGACAGTCTTTGAACTACACCGCATTCCCATCCGAGTAATCTCGCATGGGCCTGTATACTTCGATGATACCTTTCTCCTTGATATATCGACATCAATCCGTGGATTCGTCCACGTACCCAGCATGTCCTCAACCGTACAAGATGCGATCCTCCAATCGCTGAATGAGGCGCAACGCCGTGCTGTTACTTCAAACGCATCGACAGTTGCGATTCTCGCTGGCCCCGGAAGTGGCAAAACTCATACTCTTACATCGCGAGTAGTATGGCTTATCCAACAAGTTGGCTACCGTCCTTCCGATGTCATCGTCGCAACCTTTACCGTCAAAGCCGCCAGGGAGATGAAAGAGCGAATCGGAAAAAGACTAGGCGAGGAATGCGAAAAGAAGATTGTGCTTGGAACGTTTCACTCGATCGCTCGAAGATATTTGTCCATATACGGAAACCGAATCGGATTGGACTCGAAATTTGGCATCGCAGATGATGGAGATTCCAAGGCGATTATCCAAAGAATTTGCAAGAGGCTGGAACTCAGTATCGAACCGCAACACGCAAAATCATGGATCAGCAAAGAGAAGGCGAAGGGCCCTAATGCTATGGCGCCACCTTCGACGCAGAAGAGCAAAAAAGAGAACCCTGCGCTCAGAACATGTTATCAGGAATACCAGGCTCAACTTAAAAGATCAAATCTCCTGGACTACGACGATCTTCTGGTCAAATGCGTTGAATTGCTTCGAGACCACCCGGCTTGCGTGTCCAACGTTCAGACTGTCCTTATCGACGAGTATCAAGATACCAACGGCATTCAATACGAACTCATGAAACTCTTTGCCCAAGCGAAGCAACGAATAACGATTGTTGGCGACCCTGATCAGAGTATCTATGGCTGGCGCTCAGCCGAAGTCAAGAACCTCTTCCGCTTATTGCGAGAATACCCTGATACAGACGAAATCTCACTAGAAGAAAATTACCGATCCTCGCAATCCATCCTCGATGTATCACTTACTGTCATTCAGCAAGACAAAAAGCGATACAAGAAAGTTCTACTGCCGGTCCATACTAAGGGAGCGCGGCCGGTTCTCAGAACATTGAAAAGCTCGTCTGCTGAAGGCGAATGGATTGTGTCAGAGATCAAGCGAGTGGTCATGATGTTTGGAGACATGCTCAAGTTTGAGGATGTGGCAATTCTCTTGAGATCTGCTGCTCTTTCCAGGCATATCGAATCAGCTTTAGGAAAAGCTGGCGTCGCATACCGAATGATTGGAGGACACAAATTCTACGAACGAAAGGAGATTAAAGTGTTGATAGACTACCTCCGGGTGGTCAGCCAGCCAGATAACAACGACGCATTAGCCAGGATCATTAATGTACCCCGGCGAGGTATTGGAGAGGCAACGATTAAGTCGCTGATCGAAGAAGCAGAGCAGTCCGACATGAGTCTCTGGACATTGATTTTGAAACATTGCAGAGGCGATCGCAAAGCCAAAGCCAATATTAGACCCAAAATGGAGCAAAAGCTCAATACAGAACTCATCCGCACCATTACGAGTCTACAAAAACAAGCCGGTCAGATCAGTCAGAGTAGCCCTGTCACGCTGGTTAATTTGATAGAGCAGCTATTAACACAACTTGATTTCAAGAAATATCTGGAAGAAGAATACACAGAAGAGCATGAACAGCGATGGGCCAACGTTCAGGAATTTGTCAATTTGGTCAGCGACTTCATGAAGGACTTTGGCGCACCGGATGAAGATGCGCTTCCAGAAATTGACAACTTGGACCAGGTCAAGGATGATGATATGCTGGGTCGTTTTTTGGCCAACGTGTCGCTGGCGTCGGATGCACAGAACAAGGGCGACACAAAAGACCAAAAATCCCTGGTCACAATCTCGACAATCCACGCCGCGAAGGGATTAGAATGGCCAGTTGTCTTTGTACCTTCGGTCTATACGGGATCAATACCTCATTCAAGGTCTGAAGACACAGACGAGGAACGACGCCTCTTGTACGTGGCAATGACACGAGCGCAAGCACTGCTGTACCTAAGCTGCCCGCTCTATGGCTCTCAGGGAATGAGTAGCAAAGTCGAGCTTTCGCCATTCGTAGCACCGTTTGCGTCCAAGGTCTTTGCCAAAAAGGGCCCATCGTTCGATCAAGCAGTCGTGGAAGGTGTCGCCAAAATTCTCGGCAGAGATGCTCCATCGGAGAAGTCAGTTTTTGGAAAGCTCCCACCTATGTTTTCAGTCGAGGATGATAGGTTCCCGATTGATCCTATCGACCCCAAGAACGTCGAAAGGTACGATGAAGAATCTGGTCAACATTATTCTCGCCCACCGAAGCGACAGCGTGTGTCGAACCCTACCACTTCTTACGATGAATCAGATGAGCTTCCTTGGCAGAGAGAGTACTCTACAACAATGGAGCAGTCGTCTGATTTCACAGTCTCTGCTTTGCCAGGTTTCACAACCGCTGGGGCTCACAGAGTTGCTCTCGACGCTGCAGAAGCAACTGCAGCGCAATCAGCTAGTTCAAAGCCAGGAGCAAAGAAGGGATCTACCAAACGAGGCGTCGGCCAGAAAAGTATGCTTGGGTGGCTCAACCAAGGACCAAACGCTCCTAAACCTCCGCCCGAGCCACAGCCGCAACAACAGAGTAGGTCTTTTGCGCAGGCTCGGCATCAATCTACTTTATCGCGACAGAACAGCATGCCATCCAGGTTACCCGAACAGCAAAAACCTCTGATTGATCCAGAACTGGCAAGTCATAAGTTACCGTCTGCACGACCTCTGGTGAAGCCCAATGTGCCCAAGATAAATGACGATGGTCCTCGAAAAGCGTATTCCTGCTTCTCCAGCTCGCCTCCACGGCCTCCGTCGAGAAAGGAGTTTGAGGAAGAGAACAAGAAACCCGAAGAAGAAATGCCCAACAGGCCTGCCTCAAGTCTTCATGCGACAACGTTTATGTCGGTCAAAGCGAACGGTGGTGTAAGACGGCCAGTTGGCCTGGGACCGGCACCGTCGATGGACCGATTAAGAAAACCGTTCAAACCACTAACGATCAGTCGACCGAAACGGCCTGGCGGTTGATGAAGTCATGTGTAATGCTGGAGTAACGGTGATTATGTTTAAGAGCGAGGCGTTGGTGGATCGTTAGGCTTAACGATCAAGCATAACGGGTTTGTTGTAAGGGTCATGTTGCTCAAGATACATATATATGGACGACTTGTAACTCGTTTAGAACTGGAAGAAACACAAGCTTCAACAAATAATCATTCAATTGTATATACAATCATCTCTTACTGCAAAGACCGACTTTGATATCTCAACAAAACTTCAATCTTGATTTACCCCAACCCCGCAAAACACCATGTTGCCCACTATCACCAGCCGCTTCTCCACCTCAGCCCTCCAGGGCGCTCACAGGTACATCTCAACTACCTCGCCCAAGCAAAGCACTATTGCCAGAGACAGCACTTGGACTTCCGTCATGAGTAAATGGAACAACCTCTCTCCTCAGAACAAGCGCTACGCCAAAGCAGGCTTTATGGTCATTGCCGTCACTGATGTTTATGTGCATGTTACCTACTGGCCTTATATTCGAAGTTTTTTCAGTGGTGCTGAAAACTAAGGAATACTCGGAGGGAAATGAAGTTGGTGGATTATGCCTACGTTCATCGCCGTGGGAAGGGTGTTGTTGCATTGTGTAGTGAAGGGAGATTGGTTGAACTTGACCATATACCGACTACAGCTGTGTATTAGGAGAAGGAAATGTCTACCATTGGGAATCTGCATATACATCTACATTTGCTCCAATACACGCATGTATCATTCAATAATGGATCATTATTAAAAGGGCTTGCATTATACTGGATTCGGATAATGAGTGAGGACATGCGATTCACGCACTACGGCTACCACAACAACCATATAAACGAATTCTGAGATTACGGGGATATGTGGCTTGAAGTCCAATTATCTTCGCAGGACCTAGATATTCTAGCGTACGGTGGTAATGACTTAGTGACATAGGTGACATATCCTCCACCCGGAAGACCCGAGTTAGCCAGGGACAAGTTGATGCGAGGTTATGAGGCAATAAAGAAGTGTCAGGGGATAACTATTGCCGATTTGCCGAAGGCTGGATTAGGCAAGCCGGTTTAGTATGATTGGATCTCCAGGTTTCCTTCGAGGTTGCTCTCAGAACAAAACTAACCTGGGGGCAAATCGATACAACCACTAATACCGATAACAAAAAGCGTCAGTGGTGTTGATCAGGGTTGGTTGGATTTCCAACCTCTTTTTACGACTCGTAAATGAAATATTGTGGTGGCCAAGCATATACTTGGATACATATGGCTATATCATCCCGCAGACTGACTCGAGCCGCTCATAGATCAGCGACGTCGGAGATACTCTGGTTCACAACATAATACCAATTAAGGAATGCGAATCGTCTTGGCTTGCTTACCGACTGTAAAGCACAGCACGTGGAGTTCCTGAAGGATCACTGGCGATGATCTCTCGTAATGACATGTATCTTTCCCCCCTTCATGTGCAGGCATGTAAGTCTTGTTTTTTACTTTTTCCAAGAGATCAGATACTGCATGTCCGATGTGATGAGTTATCTACCAAGTACCAGTCTTCCGGGCAAAGGGAAAGGAAGTGCTTGGTGCTCAGCATGTCAGGAAGTTGATGTGATACTGCAGGGCTCCCCTGTCAAACAAGTTGGCGGAAAGAAATCTCCCCCCAGGCTAGACCAGCCCCCCCGTCTTTTCTTGTTTAACGGCAAGGTGACGCGAAAGCCCCCCTCCCGCTAGGGGCATGAAGGTGGTGAGCGAAAGATGCCTAGTTATTCCCGAATCATGTTACATTAAAGAGAGAAAGGGATCTCCAGGTGGGCTTGACGCGGTAAAGAAGCATTAATTCAATCTGGCAGGGATGCTGAAGGTGAGACTAGGAAGACGGTAATTAGTAGTAGACAGTCTTAGTTAGTTGAAGCTGAGACTGACTGAGAGCCCGACTAAAACACTAACGTAACGTCCATTAGCTAATGACTGTTGGAACTGTCACTATGACTAGGCTAACGCCTTGTCAACTACTAGTAGGTACTGTAACATAATAAAACATAACTTAACTGGGTGTACGCTAAGCTAATGAATGACTGCCGAGACAAGCCTGGTCAGTTTTCAACCAAGACCAACTACAGTAGCGGCAGAGCAGTAACACAGAGAGAATGTTTGCCTACGCATTATGGAACTTCCCGAGACCCAGGTTCAAAATGCCCCGTTTTCAGGCCTAAGAGCCAACGACTGCGGAGATGTGACATTGAAGGATGGGCCAGAGATGTCATTGGGAAGACTAGGTTGAGTACTGTAGTCCTGTAGAGTCAAAGGGGAAGAAGATGTAGAAAAAATGCTGTAAACTCTATGAAACGAATGATATTTTGATTTGATGCAGCATGAATTGCTATGCTGTAGTAGTATCTTATTCTATTACATTAACTCTGTGATGTATGTTCTTTTTTTGAACTTAATCCCTGGTATCTCCAATTTGACAAAACTCCATTCCATAACCCAATAAACCATGTTTTACACGTCCAAAGTCGACTTTCCAGGTGAAACCTCGTATGTTCGAGTAACCATGATACCATCCTGGGTGTCGCTTCGTCCGCTTATCGTGCTTCCAGCTCGAACTTCGTTCTTGTTGTACGCCATAAACTCGGGCTTGCCGACAATGTGCTCCTCGCTCGAGTTGTCGTCGAGCTGCGTCATGTACTTTGACTTCGCGTGCCGGTTCGCTGACATGCTGCCCGAGATGCCAGAGCCTCCGATGGTTGCCAGAGGGTGACCGTGCTTGTGGATGTAGCTGCTGCCTCCCTTGTCGTGGCTGCTGCCCTTGCTCGAGACGAGCCATTTGGAGGCGGAGAAGAGGGGTTTGATTGCGGCGGCGTTGACGGCGATGATGGCTACAAAGGTTTCTCGGATGGCCCAGATGGTTGACGTGTTGATACCTTGAATATCCCTATGGAGTTGTTAGAAGGACAAGAAATAGGACTGGGAAGAGTAGGGTTTAACTTACTGTAGAGAAAAGATGCAGCGAAGGAGTGTTGCGACAATGATGAAAATACCAGAACAAAGGAGAACTCCAATCAACAGCTTTCTCTTGACGCTGAGCTTGACTGCCCATAATAGAGGGACTGGGATAGAAACGATAAAGATGTCGGTTCTAAGTTTCGTTAGCCAAAGTATAGGTAGAGAGTACTGAGTTGTCAACTTACACAACATTGAACACGACCAAGGTAAGATAATTAGCAACAGCGAGTGTGCAAGCATCTATTACGATATTAGATCTGAAGGTTTTGATGACCAGGATTAAACTTACCACCAGGGTTGGGATAAATCTGCCAGTTCTTGTGAACAGGAGTGCAGTGGCCCCAAATAGCAGCCATGACACTGAGGTAAGCGATAATAGTGCCGATCTGAGTCCATATGACTATCTTTCGTTGCCAAAGGCCAAGTCTAAAAACAATTAATGTTAGTCATTGCAGGATTGAAAAGAGTGTCGTCGAGTTGTACGTACGTCATGCGGCTATACAGACAAAGCATCACTCCCTTTAAACAAAAGATAAGAGTGACATAAAAATTCCAGCCTGCAAGGAGACATTTGGAGCCGAATTCCCGCTTGGCAATTTCTGCAGCTGACATCTCGGCACCCATCTCGTCGGTAACGCCAATGTTGGTTCCAGCCTGACCTATTTTGGGGGTTAGCAATCCTTTTGCTGTGCAAACCAACAGATAGGATGTGGAATGATTCGTACCAATGAGTTCCAACATGACTAATTCGGCCTATAGAGAGGTTTGATAAGTAAGTTGCTCAGAAATAAAAAGGAGTTCTAGGCACACATACTGTCCAAAAGATTAACGAAACAAGAGCAAAGTAATCATCTCCTTGATATCCTTTAAAGCCGACTGTTTTCCATCTTGCAAAGTAACGAAGAAGTAGAATCAGAGTACCGAGGCCATACTCGATCCAGGCTTCTGTCTGAAAGGGAGAGGCGGGCATGTTGGTTGTTGCTGTAAGGACTGACGAGGTTGGAAGATGGATGCAGATGCAAATGCAGATGGAGACAAGAGATGGAGTTTGTTAATGTAAGTGATACGGCAGATGTAAGCCACGTTTATGTGATTCGGGAATTAGAGTGACAGACAGACAGGTAATGGGAATAGCAGGCATAGCCATGTTATGAACGAACAGGTTTTAAAAAAGCAAGCTACTTTAGATATCATTGTACCTGGATAGCTACTAGTTAGTGTATACCGTGTAGATAGTTTAGATCCTGGATGATTTCTCCCACGCCCCCTTTTCCTCCAAGTTTCAAGACGGCATTAACCGTCTCGTGGCCTTGCATTGGCCTTTCCTGTTTTGCAGCTTCGCGTCCTTGCTTGGTATTGATCACGATGGGGACTCGGACTCGCCTCCTCTTCTTTTGCCGCCGCACTAGATTACATCCATACCTTGTACAGCTAAACTGGAGATGTGGTGGATCTAAAAGGCTTGCCAACCCTGAGTACACGACTTGGTCGATTACTATTGGTTTATTTCGTATTGACGCAGAATTACATGCTGCTTCTTCTATAGGGGAGTTATTAGTTGCATGTATGTATGTATATATATGCACACACACACACACATACATACATATATACATACATACTCCAGACTTGTTATGTTGCACTTGCACACTTCTCCTGACTCTTTTGATCCTTGATCCTTGCTACTTACTCTCTAAGCGATTCGCAACCCAATCTCAAATCATTTCTCTCTCACCTCCGCAGCTGTTTTGGAGGTGTTCGCTTCCGAATCCTTCTTCTTCGGCAGAACCTTGTCGATGCATATGCAGATCCACACTGTTGGTTGGTCCCTTGTACATAAGAAGAGAGAGGGTTAAAAAGAAAAAAGACAAGGATTATAGCACACTTATACTACTGCACATTGCTTTTTCCCCCCCTCCTCGCCTCTGGTTATGCTGCTTCTTCAAGTTCTGTCACTTCATTACTCAAAAACCCTGACCAAAGATCAACACCGTCTGTGGGGAATAATTTAGAGGAAGGATTCGGGGGAAACGGGTATTCCTTAGGTTTGTTTTAGTACGGATCCATAAGGCGAAAGAGAGACAGAGACACAGAGAGAGAGTCAAATTTAAACCCGTTGTGATAGGTAAAGGTGAAGGAATTAGTTGATGCCAAGAAAATGATCCGGATCCGCAATAACAGCCAGGGTTAACTAAACTTGACCAAAGCAATTTCAGGACGTGCTTAGATCCACTGATGCGTCTCTTAGGCCTGGAGAAATTGGAGCTAAACTCAGTCTTTGAACTATGCTAAGCCTATAGCCGGTGCTGATCTTCAAAGCCAAGTTGCCAAGATCACAGTAGTAAGTACATGCTCTGTACCTCGAACGTCGTCAGCATTTCCTTCTTTGTTTCTCTTCTTTTTGTTCTTGTTCTTCCAAAAAAGCACGTTCTATCAAAGCTGAGACACCATGCACATCCAATTGCCGGTGGCACAGAACCAACAGAGATTGTATGCATCTTGATGGAGCTTGTCAAAAGTAATGTACCCTGTAGCCAAGCCAAGCCAACGCCAAAGCCCATTAAATTCATTCACTTCATTCGGTCGACGTTATGCGTCAGAATAATAATAGGGGATTGATTGACAGGCCCGGGCGTAAACTTGTACCCGGGCCGGACTGAACGGACTGGTTTTATGCTTCTTTTGGTCCGTCGATGCAACGTTGTTGATCAGAATGAATATAGGCCAAGGGACCCTCCCCGATTGGTTGACTTGAGAGAAACGTTGAGGGTTTCCGTGCTTAGAGGGATCCATTCAAACATCTTCAGCTAAGTTTTAGTCGAGTTTTAGTGGAGGGGTCAAGTACAGTACATAACTAGTTAATATATGGTTGACTTGACTTGACTTGACTTGACTTGACTTGACTTGACTTGACCCGTGCTAAAGCCAGCGTTGTAACAGATGTAGGTGCAGGTGCAGGTGCAGGTGCAGGTGCGGGTGCAGATATGTACACTTGCATACCAACATCTTGTTGGTTCGACTTGAGAACTGAGACCTCTTTCAGGGTCCTTGTCAGGAACCTGGCAACTGACCGGGTTGAAGGAATAAGAAAGCATAGAAACGACAGTGGCTACAGTCTTGATTTGGTTTGGTTTGATGGATCTCTCATGCAGACCTCTGCTACATCCGTACATCCCTTACGAATCCTTTTCCTTTTCATAAACCCATGAAACCAACCACTCAATGGTAAGGCAAGGCAAGACAAGACAAGGCGAGACGAGGGGAGACAAGGACAAGGTCAACACTGGATGGCACCACTTTCGTTTCTCCCCATGGAGTAGTTTTGTAGTGGGACTGACTGAAGCTATACCATATAAGAGAAATACATATGCCTTCCAACGTGGCTTGCACTTGTCTATTTCCATATACTCTTGCTCATTATACAAAAGCCTCATCTCATTAATACACCATCCTACCCTATATACAAAAAACAGACAATATGGCTGTTCCGGAAACAACATATGACTTTATCGTCTGTGGGTAAGACTCACTCACCCAATCATGATATTATGCAGTAGAACCAACAGTTTGCTGACTCGTTCTATCACAGTGGCGGCACATCCGGATGTGTTGTTGCCGCACGTCTTGCTGAAGATCCCAATGTCAAGGTCCTCGTCATTGAGGCCGGCCAACACAACGAGCATCTCGAGAATGTTCACATGGTTGGAGGGTAAGTATCTGATCACCTATTTCATGACCAAACATGAGAACTGTAAATGACTGATTCTATGACAGATGGTCTCTAAACTTTGACAAGGAGACTGATTGGAATGTCGTCTCTACACAAGGTCCTGGTGTCAACAACCGTCAAGTGAAGCTCAGTCGAGGCAAGTTCCTTGGTGGTTCTTCGGGATGTAACGGTACTTTGATGGTTAAGGGAATGGTAAGTTATGCTTCTGTATCAAACCTCTCACTATCATGATGACTGATGTTTTATAGAAACAAGATTATGATGACTGGAACCTTCCCGGCTGGAGTGGCGAGGACATGTTCAAGTATATGGCCAAGGTATGTACGATATCAACTTCCTCTCTATGTTTACCAGTCACAGTTGTCCATGATAAAGTTCCTTCGCATAAAATACTAATTGAGATTGTATAGGCTGAGCACTTTCACACAAAAGATTGGTTCAAGGAGACCAAGGGATCTCACGGTTATGAAGGCCATGTTCACACCGAACCTCATGACTTGGCTCCCATCTCCAACATGATTGCAGAGTCCATGGTATCAAAGGGTCTCCCTATGGACCACGACATGTTCTCGACAGGAGAGAACCCCCACGGATGCGGCCACTCCGTGAGAACAGTCCACCAAGGTCTGCGTACTACAAGCGCCGACTTTATCACCAAGCAAAAGCCCAGAGATAACCTCCATCTCATGGTTGAGACTCACGTCGACAAGGTTGTTATCGAGAAGGACGCCCAAGGAGAGCTCAAGGCCACTGGTGTCCGAGCTGTCAAGTCTGATGGTACCGTCATCGAGCTCAAGGCTTCCAAGGAGGTTATTGTTAGTGGAGGAGCTTACTGTTCGCCCAACATCCTCAACCGATCAGGCATCGGTGCCAAGGATGAGCTTGAGAAGCACGGTATTACTACGCTTGTTGACCTCCCAGGCGTTGGAAAGAACCTCCAGGATCACTTGATCGTCTTTATGTTCTACGAAACGGAAAAGGAGGGCATCACAACTGACTCCCTCGTTTACCACGGCGACGCCCTGGCAAAGGCCCTCACCCAGTGGAAGGAGGAGAAGAAGGGACCCATGACCGCGTTCCCCTTTGGAATATTTGCTTATGCCCGCATTGACGAGCGTCTCAAGGACTCTGAGATCTGGAACTCTGCTCCTCGAAAGGAAGGCCGCGATCCCATGGGACTGACTCCCAAGCAACCCCAAATCGAGTTCTTCACTACCGAATGTTACGGCGGCCCTAAGCAATTTGACCAGTTTCCCATCAACGGAAACCACGCCTTCAGCATGATTGCTGAGCTCTTCGCCCCCAAGTCTCGCGGTACCGTCACTCTACGCAATGCCGAAGCCACAGCCATTCCCGTGGTCGACTGCAACTACCTCTCCGATCCTCTAGACCTCGAAGTCCTCGCCGAGGCGTGCGCATTCGGCAACGAGATCATCACCGAGGGCGCTGGCACAAAGGATATCGTCAAGGGCTCGTGGCCTTCTGATCTGGTGCATCACAAGTACAAGACCCGCGATGACTGGAAGGAATACGTCAAGGACAACGCTACGACATGCTACCACGCCAGCGGAACTTGTGCTGCTGGAAAGAAGGATAACCCCAAGGCTGTTGTTGATGAGAAGCTACAGGTTCACGGTGTTAAGGGACTGAGAGTTGTTGATTGCTCTATCATGCCTACTGTGAACAATGGTCATACTCAGATGCCTGCCTATGGAATTGGTGAAAAGGCTGCTGATATGATTAAGGAGGCGTGGGCTTAGATGAGCCTTGCATTGCATTGCGTTGATAGCGATAGTGATACATACCCCCAAAGTAAATGATAATGAGTTATTCTTGACACTTTGAACTATTATTGGTTGAGATAGTTCTATTGATTCCTTTCTTACTATAGGGTGAAAAGGTATCAGCTTTTCGTCCTACCAGACGATATCTCTGTATCCTTGCCTAACCTATATTTCGCTTCCAAACTATCGTCGGCTCCGTCGGCTTGCGGATCAGAGTCACTTCTACAAGCATGTGAACGATATTCCCTCGGGCAAAAGGTCATACCCTGGTTCAATGCCAAGATCTACATGCGCTGTAACATGAAGATCTTCCCCTGCACCTGACATTGGTTTTCTGTGTCTCTGTACGTAATAAACCCTGTCTTTTCTCCCCCCCTGTCTTTTCTCCCCCCCTGCCCTGGTCTAGAAGAGATTTAGATCCCTTTTGAGACGGCCACGAAAAGTTCCGCAAAGAGCACCGCTTGAAGAACTGACAAGCGACGCGTTGCAAGTTTCCAACAGGTTGTTATTATACGACGGAAAGAAAAGAGACATTAGGACCGAACCGTACCGGTTCTGCGGCTGTCGATCATTCAGGGGACGGCTTCTTTCAAAAGAGGAAGGTCTTTAACCGAGTTTGGTCTTCTTCTTCTTCAGGGGTCGGCAATTGGGCCGCATATTGTGGCTGGACAGAACCAGAACCTGCCCAGGTTTAAATACCTGTAAGTTGGGGGCTCAAGTTTCAGACCCGAGGCTCAGGTTTTGATCGATCAAAACTCAAACGCAATTGAATGAAAAATGATGCGAGCAGATGCTGATCAGATCTTCCGCCTCTTGTTCCCTGTTCCCTGTCATGACGGGAAGTTGAGTCGGTGATTTGACGTGAGCGCTGATCAATTGAAATGAAATTGAGTGTTTTTTTAGTCGAGATTTAGTTTTATTTGCTTTTTGTTGCCTCACGCTTGGGACAGATCGAGACTGAAGTTGCTTGGGGTTTGAATGAGTATGATAGATAGACAGAACAAACCCTACTTACTCTTTCCGTAACATTGTAAATATAGTGAACAAGTCTTTGGGTTAATCGAGTCTTTACAAGCCATAATGTCTTGTCAAACTGTCTGTGGTTCACAGTAGTCTATCACACCAGCGCTTAGAGTTCCATTAGCTCTGCGTTACCTGTCAAAACTAGTTAATCCCTACCGTCAGTCCCTTCTCCAGCCGCTAGGAAACCCTTTAAACTATCAGATCTTTTAGTGATTAGATTATGATGATAAGCTGGCATAAATGGAGTCGGAGACTATCGTAGTTGACAGAGAATTGCCAAATTGCAGTACAAATTGTAACATTCAACATGACAACAGTCGAAACCAGTGTCAAGGCTGCGAATAGATTGCATCTAAAGTTCTAGCTGATATCGAATGCCCGAAACTATATAGTACAAAAGAGATAAATTGATGCTTGGTGGTATCTTGAATTGCAAAGACAGTGTTGTACAAACCTCCTCCATTACCATTCCCTATAAACTTCCACACTTTCCTAGCCCATTCATTCCATCGTCATTGTATCGTATCATACCTAGTTAGCTAGTTATCGTACTGCACAGTCACAGTCTTGGTCTGTATAATAGCCGGCTTGGCCGTCCCAGCAACGATGCCCTTTTCTGAATCAGAGTCCATCCATCCAGCAGTTTGTGTGTCGTCAACGTTTCCCACACTCGTACTCGTGTTATGTCCCACACCCTTGATGGGTCCCATGACAAAGTCTTCAGCTGGTGAACCGCTCTCTTCGTCGAATTGCGAATAGTTTGTTCGGTTGCGTCGATTTTGGGACGAGGGCGGAAAGGCGCGCACCGAGGGCCTGGAGCCTGCTGTGTCTGCTTTGCCGTACTTGGAAGATCGCCCTGTTTTGCTGCCGTAGCGAGACTCGCCGATGAGCTTGGGGGCGACGTGCTTGAAGAATTTGCGGAGTGTGGGCATCGTAGCGCAGGTGATGATGAGGTTTGACTCGACGATACTGAACCACGCGGAATTAGACCATCATAATCTTGAGATGAACAGGGAGTGAGTACTTACATCCAGATACTCGGGTACGCAATGACCCAAGACAAGTCCATGCTCTTCAACATCCCTGGCAGAAGAGACATCCTTATGATGGATGTAATGACGGTCAAAGAACCAATTGTAAAGATGCCCATCAGTCCAATCTTTTGTTTGACAGGTAGTTGGAGCTGAAACACCATGGGAAGCGGCAGCACAAAAAGGATAACGTCGCTGACGATGTTGACCGCTGCTGTAGCAAAGTACAAGGCTGGCTGGTTCACACAACTGCCCCCTGTAACAGTGATATCCCAGTTCTTGTTGATAGGGTGGCATGCAAACATGACAGCGAAGAATAAACCGATGGTGTATCCGCTGATGAAGAACATGGATGCGTAAATGGCGATTTTGAACCATCTTTGAGGAGACAGGCGGAGGTAGAAGATAAGGAGGGCGATTTTGGCGAGTGATCCGCAGAGGACGTATATGATAGCGGCTATGTAGACGTCCTATTCGATTATGAGCTTTTTCTTCCTGAATATGTTGTTTAGAGTTTGGTGAGTTCTGACCCTGAGATATATGTTAAACGTCGTAATGGGTATCTCCCAAGCGTGAACACCTCCAGCTCCCACAGCAAACATGTCTGATGTATGGTTAGTATTAGGATTATAAAGGGGTACTCAGTGAAACTTACGGACACATAAAGCTACTGTTGTAACGGCGAGTATCTGTTAGTGAAGTAGTTAGCATTTATTCAACACCAGTTCGTCTGAGCAAGTTGTACAAGCCACTGATACCGAAATACCAGTATCGTGACTGTAATTATGAATCCACATACGTATGAAAATATGAGTAAATCTATGCAAATTGTTAGCATCATTTCATCTCGTCAACGCCGATCGATCACGCAAACAAACATCCGAGCACCCCCCGCAAATCCGATCGATCTCATGAACCAACAGAACAAAGAAGAAGCAAAAACGACAAGTCGAAAAAAAGAGAAGAAGAAAAAAAGACTTACAATCGTCCAGCTGTAAACCTCCTGTAAGAAAGATCTTGACATACATCCTCTGCATGAAGAAGAGGAAACTGATGGCCAACCCGAACCCAGCTATGATATAAGCCTCTGGTACGCCTTGTCTCGTTGGGTTGTCGAAATCCACCACGTAGCCTTCTGGTGGTGGAAAGAGCACCACCACGCCGTTTATCGTCGTCATCTTTTCGAGCTTTTCGTTGTTGATAAAGGAGTGTGTTGTCGAGTTGATGAGGAGGCAGAGTCAGACCTGAGGAAAGGAGAAGAAGAGAGAAGACAAGAGCTAAAAGGAAGTGGATGGAGGCTACTTCAAATGTAATTCAAAGCGATTTACATTCGGCTCCAAACAGTTCTCCATCAAACCGGTAGCGTAGCCTCAAAGGACATAGAAAGAGGGCACAGCACAGGGATGGTTATATACTGACATAACCTCTAGTCACCTAGACTATGGCTGCCAAAACTACTACTACTACTGCATCTTAGATGATAGGCTAAACAGGTTTCTTACAAAGATTCGCGTTTGATGATCTGGTACAAGCAGGGGAATTTACCCAAAACGAAGACCAACTCGCACTGACACAGACAACACCCAATCCTGGTCCACCCCAAAGAAGATCTCATTCCGCACTCTTGGGAGGATTTGGTCCCCCCAGGACTTGGTCTGTGAATAAGGTCAAACCCTGGAAATGGCTGCCGATCCAGGCAGGTGGTTATGGTACCCTGACAGTCCGAGTTACAGCAAGAGTAGGAGTGATGGGACAAGCCAACATGATACTTTCATATCCTTATTCGTCTCCCAGGTAAGCGTGGACGGCCTTTTTGTTGTGCCAATCAAGTCTCGAAATGGCAAGAGTACAGGCCATTCAATGAGCTAAATGAGGAGTTGAGGAGACAAAAGGGATCTTCAAGTGTAACCGAAATGCCAAGAGGGTTCGTTCGGCTAGGAACCGATGTTTAGCTTATCATGTCGGAGCATTCGGCAATAAAACTAAATGGGTTTATATGTCCTTTATACTAAGGCCTGGGAATAGTACCTCTGAGGGAAGGTCGTTTATGCGTTGCAAAGTGGCGACTCCTGTAGGATAGAGTACCATGATGCTTCGTATTTGAAGTGTGAACCTGATGATTTCTTCTTATCTTGGTATGATCGAGGGGGCTTTTGGTAGTAACAGTAGTTCATGTATGTTAATTACTCATGCAGGAGGAGTGCAAGGATCAATATGTATGCAAAGATCAACAAACAATGACCCGTAAGTTTGAGTCTTGGTATAAGAGCTAGAGACCTGTTTGGTCAGGCACTTTGTTCTCAGCTCCCCATGGATACGTCACTGATTCATTGTAACTAAACTAAACTACTGTACATCATTGGTAATAAGAAGTCGTAGATTCTTTATTGCCCGTAAACTTCAGGTCAGGCGAACTGCAGTGGTTCAAGGCCCATTCAAACCTGTGAGATATGACCAAGGGTAACCCTGTCCTGCTCATCAGCATCTTATCTGTCATCAGACTGACACTTACAACAGGGGAGATTCTTAAAAGTCATTTTAATATTCGATTGTGTCTGTACTTGCATCGACGACTGATCGAATCCTCTTACATCATGTCTCACTGTCTCTCAACAGCCTCCCCTCATTCTACTGCCCGCCTCGTTTATCTTGTAGCGTCCAGTAACTAGGGAATTTTTGTTCCGTCAAAGCGCCTGTCAAAACAAAATAACGGAATTAAATCGAACCCCGCGGACATTTTTTCACGGAATGAACGGCCACAACACGTGGAGTCTCTGATGAAGATCAGTTGGAATAATTACTAGTAAGGATATAGTTGATCAACACCATGTGGGCCATTGCTCTCGGTCTTCGGATCACTGGAAGCCAAGAACAACATGATGGAGATAAAAAAAAAACAACGCATGAACCAGTTGAATTGAAAGGGTTCATTGGTTACATATTCAAGTTGTAATAAGAGTCTACTTTGGGAATGTCGTTCCATCAACTGACTGCTCACATTATGCGCTGCACTCTTATATATCTGTCTATATGTATAATCCATAGCTACGGTACTTGTATATACCCCTGCAAGATATCTTCAAGAATCCCTGTACACCAGCTTGCACCGAATCTGTGGGGTGAACAAGGTTTATTGAAAACTCATTTCCATCCCATCGACATCCTTGTTCGTCCTTCCTCAACTAGGTTACCCATATTACTACACAAGTCAGATGCGAGAGGATTAACAGCCAACCACATATTATTGCTATGGGCAGATTGGCGCCTTAACTAAGGGTTCTTACAACATTTCGAAAGTCATATCTCGCCAAGACCACTCTGGTTACATTACGGGAATGTTACTGTAATGCAAGAGACAAGGATCAGGACCGAAACGACCCTTGGCAAGTCTTGGTCTCATGCGATGCTCCCACACGTATACATTAGTTCAAGACAAGAAGCTGCAGGTTATTCTGCGTTTCAAGTCGTCAACCACTGCTACGGTACTGGCGCGGATACCTGGACTACAGATAGGTCTAGGTACTCGGATAAGCATATAGAATCTTGACTACTTCCTATTCTGTCCCGGTCTCCGAGTTTGACGTGCTATACTTAGCTGCCGCTGTCAAGCACAGTGGGACCTTCCGGTGGCAGTTAGCTGAGTCTTGAATGCTTCTATTCACAGACAGTAGTGTAGTAGTCAGTATTGGGAATAGTATTTGCTGTCTCTCCACAGGCTAGGCATTCCCCCCAAGCTCCCCCCTTTTGACTCTTGATCAGCTGTATTCGGTATCGGATGTCTAGTATCCGTAATAGATCAACAGTATCCGCAGCCCGGTTTAGTAGTGCTTCGTTATTAAATAAAAGACGATCGTCCTCTGTCCATAGCCTGCAGATCTTTTCCTTTTGGCCATCTCTTCAGCCATAACCCTTTGATACTAACACCGAGGGTATCCCTTTCACTCCTACAACTTGGCATTGTCGCTTCGAGATCATCACATCACAACGTTGCAACAATGAAACTTGACCATCTCGCTACCAGAGCCATCTTGAACGCCAGCGTTGGCGTCAAGGTACTCCAGTCAAGTCCTGAACAATGCGTAAGTTTTTGAGGCTCTTCTACACGAAACTTTCCTTGTCGATCAAGACGCTTTGACGTGTGCTTTACGTTTACTATTTACTTCCCTTCTACTTCTCGATTCAATCCATCACTCTACATCTGCACCAGCAACTCTACAGATATCATGACTAACAACAAGTCCAAGTGCGCCGCCTTGTTAAAAGAAGCTGGTCTGGGTGACAAGGTCGTCACCAGTGACCAAACTCTTTGGGAGGACCGCTTAGATTCTTATTGGTCTGTTAGTGCCGCCTTGGAGCCTGACTGTATGGTTCTGCCTACAACTGCCGAGGATGTCTCCAAGATCATGAAGGTCATCACAGAGAACCAGTGCAAGTTTGGTATTCGAGGTGGTGGCCATGGTAACTTTGCACTGTCCAACTCGGTGGATGAGGGCATCACCATCGACTTTGGTGAGTGGAGTCAAAACATGACTCAGGTGTTGACATGTGCTAATTGACTCAAGGTTACATCAATGGTACAACATATGATGAGGAGAAGAACGTTGTGTCTGTTGGACCTGGCGGTCACTGGCAAGATGTCTATGATACTCTTATCCCATATGGTCTCGCTGTTGCTGGGTATGTAGCACAACCTGGGTCTTGTACTTTGCTCTGCTAACTTACATCTAACAGTGGCCGTGCCGGTACAGTTGGTGTTGGCGGCTTCGTTACTGGTGGAGGAAACTCCTTCTACTCTGCATCTCATGTAAGTAATGGTGTATTTAACTTACTTCAACCAAGCTCACACACTATAGGGAATGGCTTGTGATACAGTGGCCGGCTGGCAAGTGGTTCTCGCCAATGGTGAAATCGTCGAGGCCAATGCCAACGAGAATGCCGATCTTTGGCAGGTAAGTTACTACTCCCATCACATCCCAGTCCACAAGCACTGACTCTGACACTCCAAAGGCAATGAAAGGTGGTTCAGGTAACTTTGGCCTCATCACCCGTATCGACCTGTACCCCATCGAATTCGTTGACCGCTCAAGCCCAGTCATCTGGGGAGGCAACCTCATCTACAAGCCCGAGTCAGGTCCTGCTGTGATCGACGCCCTCATCGACTTTACCGCCAATGTCCCCAAGGATGAGAACTCGAGCAGCATCGTCTACTGGGCCTATCTCCCTGCCCTCGCCGGCGGTACCATTCTCAACGCTGCCATCGAGAACACAAAGGGCGAGGTCAAGCCTCCTGCCTTTGACGCCTTCTACGCTGTCCCAGATATCCAGGCTGACACCACCGTTTCCGAAAAGCTGAGCACGGTCACCCTGGAGCTTGGCTCTGGTCAACCTCCTCACTTTAGAAACATCTGGTTCACCAGCTCTTTCAAGCCCAACGCTGAGTTGCTCGCCTATGTCGTTGACAAGTACAACAAACTCAACGAGGATCTCGAGGTTCTCATGCCCAGCAGCGAGTCCGAGCTCAACACGCTGTGCATGTTCCAGCCCATTACAAAGTCCATCGCCGACAAGGGTGTAGCCAACGGCGGTAACGTTATGGGTCTGGACTTTTATACCGCCGAAGGAGACGGAATTATGTTCCTCCTTACGTGGGCTGCCAAGGGTGAGCAGACCGAGAGGGACGCCATGCCTCTGCTCCAAGCGTACATGGACGACATTGAGACCAAGGCCAAGGAGATGGACGCTTTCTGGGAGTGGAAGTTTATCAACTACGCTCATCTCAGCCAAGATCCTTTGGCGACTGTTGGTGAGGAGGCCCTTGCCAAGCTTCGCGCTGCTAGCAAGAAGTATGATCCTGAGGGAGTTTTCCAAAAGCTTCGATCTTCTGGTGTCAAGATTCCCTTTTAAACGATATTTCATATAGCATAATATTCATTTTGTACGAACATAGATTTCTGGGTACAATAGATTCTTTAATGAAACAAACTAGAACCTTCAGAGCGCCTTGATCCAAGTAAACAGTAAAAAAAGCACCAGCCAGTTGGTGAAAGGTGAACAATCGTAGTGTTGATGAGTGTATAATTGTGTAGATTTCTAGTCTTGGTCTAACAAGAACCGAAAAGTCTACGTATAAAACCACAACCACCCAAATCCAAATCCGAATCCAATGCCGTGCGCCGATAATTCAAATCCCATATCCCAAACAAACGCCTCCCAGAAATTTCACCTGACCTCACTTAACCGCGTGTTGAGCTAAGCCTTGGTAATGTTTTCAGAAGTAGCTGTCTTATTAGCCATCTTCATCTCCTTCTGAATCTCTCGTGCCCTCTGAACACCAAAACCATGCTGGAAAATCTCTCTAATATCTTCCAATGTCATTCCCTTGACTTCGGGATAACAAAAGTAGATGCAAACCCAGCCGAGAATGCAGATGGCAGCGTAAAAGCCAAAGGCGCCCGAAGGAGTAGTATTCTCCATCTGAGTGAGGAAGGTAGAGGCAACGATGATGTTGGAGCCCCAGCAGGTCATGGTAAGCATCATGGTTCCCATAGCGCGAACCTCCATGGGGAAGAACTCGCTTGACAACCAGGCAGTGTTGCCGATACCTGAAGAATAGAATCCCACAAAGAAGACCATCGAGATGAGAACGACTATAGCAGACCATCCAATCTTGGCATCAGAGGCAAGGGATAAATCGTGGTTGATGGGGATGAACTTGAAGCAGACAGCGGCGATAACGAGAGCCAGACCCATGAAAGGAACAGTGCAGAGCAAGATTCTTCGACGGCCAGCACGATCGACAAGCATAAGGTTGACCCAGGTGAAGATGAAGTTGGTTCCAGCAATAACAGTTCCGACAGCGACGGGATTAGAGAAACCGACGAGAGAGAAGAGAAGAGGTGAGTAGTACATGAGAGAGTTGAAACCGCTGAGTTGAGAGATGGCCATAAGTCCACAAGCAGAGACAAGGGCGCGGAAGTTGGCAGGAATAACATAAAGCTGCTTGAACACCCACCAGCCAGACTTTCCAGCATTGAGAGCCTTGGCCTCGTTGACGTGGTGAGTCAAGTGGCGGATCTTATCTTGGACCTGCTGCTCGGTACCGTTGGGGAAGATTCGACGGATAACTGCAGCGGCTTCCTCTGGCTTTCCATGGTAGATGAGCTGGCGAGGAGACTCGGGGCAGAAGGGTAGGAGACAGGCTAGGATGATAGCAGGAAGAGCACCGCCTCCAACCATATATCGCCAACCGCCATTGACATGAGCAAAGGCAGCTCCAACACCATACGAGAGAAGTTGGCCACCAGTGATGCTCATATTGTCAAGACCAATCATACGTCCTCTATACTTTGAAGGAGAACACTCGGCGATGTACAATGGCACAATCATGGCTGCAGAGCCTACTCCGAATCCAACAACGACACGGCCAACAGTCATTTGAACGACTGAGAAAGAAGCAGCTTGGATGATGGCACCGATAGTGAAGAGAACGCAACCAACATAGATGGCTACCTTTCGTCCATATCGATCCGCTGTAGCTCCAGCAAAGATGGCTCCGATGAAAGCACCGCCAGAAGTGACTGAAGTGACGAGTTCCTTCTCCTGAGACGTAAGAGTCTTGCCGAGATCTTGATGGATGTAGACGAGAACAGCGGAGATGATGCCGGTATCGTAACCAAAGAGCATTCCGCCAATGGCAGCCGTGATGGAGACGAGCCAGGAGAACTTGCCCGTCTTGGTCTGTTCGATGGAGTCGAGGTCGTCAATGTTGACCTCTTGGATGGAGTCTGGAGAGCCAGTATCTTCGAGGTGCTCGAGATGCTCCTTGGTATCTGTCTTGATCGACATGATGAGGAGTTTTGTATGATAGTTAAGAGGTAATTGATGGTTGTGAGAATAGAAGACTGATGCTGATCTGGATGAGATAGACTTAAATGATGTTGTAAAGGTCCTCTTATATAATGGATGGTCAAGGTGAAGTACGCCACATCATCCAAGATCTTGAACTTGGTACAGTAGATGCTGCTACTCCAAAACCTGATTATCTACAAAGGAACAAAAAGAGTTGCCTTTCTCAGCTCTCCCTTCCCCAGAAAGAAAAACGTGGAATCGATTAATCTGTCGGCTATCAGAACGGCCAATATCGCCCCCTCCCCCAGATCTCGCGGCATTTAGAACTCAACCTCCGAAAGAAGAGACTATGTTCAGTGATTGGACAGAGACATAGTCTAGACCATCAACTAGACCCCGTTTACTCCGGAAATTCCCCAGATGATGTACATTTGACGAAGTTGGAGGCTGAAGCTATTCCCAACCATGGCTAGACTAGACTGCATCCCGTCTCGACCGGGCTACCCCACGGGGAAGGCGGGGGCTTTTCTCCAGTGAGCTTACAGGGGATTGAGCGTTAAAGTTTCGGGGGGTTAGATCCACTGAGCTTCAGTGGAGATGCGGGGTTTCTACCAGCCCGGGCAGAATTGCCGTTTCCAACTTGAATAGGAAGAATAACCCAAAGTAGTAATTTCCTTTTATGATGAGATTGCCTCTTTTCTTTCTTCTCTTCTATTTCGTCTTTATCATCATAGCTTATTGAAGTTCCTTTGTCTGTATTTCATTGTGGAATGACGTTTAATACGAAATTATGCAAGACCCTCAAACTTCATCGGCGGTTATTTCCAGGCCTCTCAACCCCTGTACGGTAAGTTGACCCGCCCTGAATTAGATCTAGATTAGGTACCTACCCTGGAAACTACAAGCTGACGAGAAGTTGCTGTTTCTAGGTCTGCAAGCAAAGGTCAGTCTCCATCTCGTCAAAGCAGGCAATATCGCCCGTCGATAGTCACTTTGTTGTGGTCTCTAAAGCAACTGGTTCTAACTATTTGTCTAATGCTTATCAGACATCTCAAATGTAAGTCTTTCCAAATGTACAGAACTCGGTTATTCCGTCTTCTCAGTTACTAACTCCACAGGCGACAACGATAAACCGTGTACAAACTGCCGGAAGAGCGATGCCGAGTGTATTCGTGGTTTCAGCGTGAGATTTCGTCATGGTTTGAATCCGAGGTAACTTACTCCCTTAGACTCTATTCTTCCAATACTCACTACCCACAAGTGTACGCTCTAGCAAAACTCTTGAAGCCAAGAACAAAGACTACAACTTCTCTCAAGATCAACCATGGGTCAAGACAACCAGGAATCTAAGTTTCGTGGACGAAACTTCAGATATTATCAATATTCATGACTCTAGTGTTGGCGACTTTGATGCCTTGGATGACTTCAGTGCCGACATCGACAACGCCAGCACCCATTCTTCACCTTCCCTGGCTCCTCTCTACAAACTCCAATCAAAAGACTCTACCTCGTACTCAGAGCACGACAAGCCTAGATCTGCAACAGACTTGGAAGCAACCCCTTCGAATGACAGCGAACGTCCCTCTAAGAAACGAGCTTTGAGTTCGTCTTCTGCTGGACCATGGAAGACTACTCCTCGTTCGAATCCTCCTGACCCACTATCACCCAGTCAAAGGTCCGACACCGCAGGTCCTTTTGCGTCACCCGCCCTTGGCAACGAAATCATTCTCGGTGTAGGAAGTCCTCAGGTTGCTGCTGCACTCGCAAGCTCCCGCCAAACAGATCTATCAATTCCGGTTGATCATGTCACCGAAGCGATCTCTGGTATATATCTTGACACGCCGAGATGGCCACTCGAAGATCCGCAAGAGGCCATGCTGTTCTACAACTTCATCCACGTCCTGGCCCCCCTCTTCGACTTGTGCGATAGCGAAAGACACTTTGCTACAATTGTCCCTCGTCGAGCCGTCATATGCCCTCCTCTGATGAACGCCGTACTCGCCGCCTCTGCTAAACGTCTAAATAGAGTAGACGGGTTTGATGGATTAGTCGGTGATAGATATCACCAAAACTGCCTCGACGCTTTAATCCCAGCACTTTCCACTTCTGCGGCTGTCATGGACGAAAACCTCCTAACAGCGATTGTCATTCTTCGCTACATGGAAGAACTCGATGTACCTCTCACATCCGCCGAAACAGCCAACGAATCTCATCTTGTCGGTACGAGAGTGTTCGTCGCAGCCCAGGAAAAGATCCTCGACTTCACTGGCCTTCGACGCGCAGCATTCTGGGTTGCTCTCAGACAAGAGATACACATGTCGTTCATGCAAGCTCGACCTGTCCACCCAAACTTTGCGCTGGAGGATATCTCACGCCTGGTTCAGAACGACGATACGTGTTGCACCTTTGCGAACTTGACAATCCTACAATGCGCTGCGTGCCTCCGTTACTGCTACGGATCTGAGGACCAGAGTTTCTCGGCATGGGAGAGATTACAAGAGGCCCAAGAAAGATGGTGGGCTGAAAGACCGTGGCATTTCCATCCAATGTATATTAATGAAAGTGACGATGTTCCCGGAAGCTTCCCCCAGGCACTCTATCTCAACGACGCAGTCGTTACAGGAGTGCTTCATTACTTACTGATCAAGGTTCTACTTGCAGCCCATAACCCTCGGACACCGAAATTGGGACCCGGGCAGGCTAAGGCAGCAAAGGCGATAAATGAAGAAATAAGAAAGACTGTTAAGATGGTTTGTGGTGTAGCCGAGGTATAGTGATTCATCTCAATGGAGAGCATATACTAATATCCATCAGTCGAACCAAAGAAACCCAACAGGATTTGCGTACGTTTCGTTTCCTATTTCTAGAGTATGATCTAGTGCTAAATCCTTCTAGATATGCATGTCTAGCCATAACCATGGCCGGCGATCGATTTACCAATATGTATGAACAAGAAGCCCTATATAATGTCCTTCAAAGGGCCGATGTTCAATTTGGGTGGCCGAACCGATCAGTGTAAGAACAACAAGTCAATAAGAAAACAGCAAAACTAACAGATAGTTAGACAAGAGTATCTGAAGGAGGCATGGGGTTGGACTGAGTCGCCTGTGAATATGATTTCTGGAATGCCTATTGCGGGTATGCTCAATAGTAATTTACAATTAGTATGATAGTGATAAATCTATAAAGTACGCACACAAGGTAGTCCACAGTTCTGAGAGGGTCTTTTCAGGTTACTTCTAGCTTATACTAAAATACTGAAGCATTAGACTATGCTTAGTACTTTTGTCTACTTTGTTAGGATAGACTCGCCTAAAGGCATGGCCAGTCATTATCATAGACTTCACATCACACTTTGACCTCAGATAATGACAAAGTCCTTGATTCATAAAGCTATATACTCGTAGGGACGTTCTGTTACTGCAAATGACCTCACTCTAACCATGCTTTTCATCACTCTCATTCTCTTCCAAATCTCGACGCCACACTTTGAGAGGCATAGGCCCAGGGGAAAGATTCATAGCCTCAGTCCTTGAAGGCTCCCACTCAGCATAAGGCAGCGCCCACTCATACCGATGTACCACACTAGCCAGCAGTACAGTTTGTTCCAGATAACTAATGTTCCTACCAATACAACCCCGAGCTCCAGCGCTGAAAGAAATAAAGTACGGTTGCAAGTCCTTGCCCTTCTCTCCGAGCCAGCGTTCGGGGATGTAGGACTCGGGATCGGGGAATATCTGCGGGTCTCGATGCGTGACGTATGCTGAGATGGAAACCGTCGTGTCACCCGGGATATAATCACCAAGGATATTCCAGCCTTCAGGCGGTGTGCGGCGAGGAAGACCGAAAGTAGTGGGTGGTGTGATGCGTAGGGACTCATCCAGACAGGCGCGGAGATAGGGGAGGTGCTTGACCTTGTCGTATGGAGCGACGATTTCCTCTGGATCCAGAACAGAGTCGACTTCTTCGCGAAGCTTGGCCATGCAAGATGGATTCTTGAGAAGCCAGTACATGACGTTGTTCATGGCAATAGCCGTAGTGTCAGATCCAGCATTCATCATTATCGAAACCTCGGCAACAATCTCTCCCCATTCAAGACCAGGAGGGTTAGCCTCGCTGTGGTCCATTAGTGCTTGGAAGAAGTCTGGCAATCTCTCGCCCTTTTTGTATCGTTCAAGACGTTGAGTCGCGCGATGATACACGATATCATTCCAGCCCTCGTTCAGATTCCACCACTTGCGGAAATCTTTTGAGAACCACTTCGACAGCTTGACGTTGAGATCATACCATTTCTCTGTCCAGGCTAGAATAGATTGAGCGCGAGCTGTTGAGTGAAGACACTCGCGAAAGTTGACATGATGAATAGTTCCATCCATACGCTCAGCCTTGACAAGATCATGACCTTGGTCCAGGAATCCAAGACGCTCGCTAAGGCCAATATCGGCAATTGCGTCAAGTGTAAAGAAGTTTGTAAAAGCGCGGTAGTCAAACTTGAGGTCTTCAGGATCAGGACGAGTGAAGCCCTTTTTAAGAGGTAAGGTGCAGGCGGCATCAGCAGCACGAATGAAACGTTCCGCCTTGTCAGCAACCTTGAACTCCCAATTCTCGAGATTTTTCAGAGCGTACGCAGCAGAAAGGGCACGACGCTTGCGAGCATGGTCTTCTTTATTGATAACATCGGCAAGGTGATAATGAGTTCCGGCAAGAGTCTCGTAGAACTCTCCCTTTGTGCATTTCGTGCCGTGGCCGTAGATATCCTTGATAGCTTGTACAGAACCGTAGGAGAGAGAGTTGGGACCAGTGCGGATCACAGGGTGGGTCTTGTGCATCTCATATAGAGTCTTTGAGCGGAAACCTCGGGCAGCTTCTCGTACAAAGGGTAGGTTTGTTATCCCTGCAAGAGGGTGGAAGTTAGGGTAGCGACGAAGGCCCTTGGCATCGCGGAGGTATTGAAAGATGGGGTAGAGAATGAAGTAGACGAGTAACAATACAGCTGTTGAGACAGTCACAAGTTGTGCGTACATTTTGAGAATGATTTGAAGAGTGAAAGTGTTTGATCAAGAGGTTGGGGCCCATGGCGATGTGATAGATATAGTTTACATATTGACTACTATTCATCTGATTTATCGCAAGTTCAACAACAGAGTGTCTACCATATTGACCCAAATGTAGAAGTTTGAGCTTACCTGCCATATTTTGACAAAGAGAGAAAGACGCTGATTTAGGAAATATTGGAGAGTAAGAGACTAATAAACTGGAGTGATGGACCTACTGATCCGTACCCCTGCAAGACAAGACACCCCCTCAACCATGACGAGATTTGCGGGGAAGAAAACGTGGGGTAAAGAACATGACAAGATCTAAAGACGAATATTTCCCGTTTCATCCTGCCTAGTTCTAGAATTGAGATATTCATTGTAGGGTGAACATAGAAACTATAGAGAGAGAAGGGCATGTGATGCTCTATCTCGTTAACCAACTGAATTACAGAGAACCACAAAAAGAGAAGAATCAAGGTTTTGAGAGTGAGTGTGGGAACAATAGAAGAGAAGGCTACAGTAACTAGTACATAAAATTGTACTGTACTGTAGAAACATAGTATACTTCCAAATCGGGTAATTTTCCCCCATCTCCAAAGTGGCCGCTGAGAACCCCATAAAGTCTAATTATCTAAACATGGAAAATAAGCCCGCGGATATCTTCCCAACTCTTGGTACAGAAACGAGAACCCCATGGGGAAGAACCAAAAATAAATATAACTATTATAAACTCTCTCTCTCTCGTCTTGTTCTCCATGTTGTCTAAACAAACTTCTCTTCTTCTTTTTCTTCTTTCTTTTCAGTTGAAATCATGACAAACGTCTTTACAGCAGACACCATCCTCTCTCAGTTGGGTCCTCCCCAATCAGTCGCTGATATCGCTGCTCTGAGCGCCCTCGGCGTTGCTTCAGCGGCATATCTCCTTCGAGGCATCGCCTGGGACAAGCCAGATCCTTACCATCATGTCTGGTTTGAGCGCATGGGTTCTAAGGATGGTACCTCTTCAGGACCCAAAGCAACCCGTGACATAGCAAAGAAGCTAGAAGAGACTGTATGATATATCGCTGCAATGAATTCGGGTCACTTATTAACACCAAACAGGGTAAAGATGTTGTCATCTTCTGGGGCTCTCAGTCTGGCACTGCAGAAATGTTTGCCAACAGACTCTCCAAAGAATGTCATCTTCGCTTTGGTCTCCAGACTCTCTGCGCTGATCTTTGCGACTATGATCCAGAGTCTATTGCCAACCTTCCTCAAAGCAAGCTTGCAATCTTCATCGTCTCTACATACGGAGAAGGTGATCCCAGTGATAACACAGCTGCCTTCTGGGACTGGCTCCACAAGACTTCCAACATACAATTACCAAATCTGAGATACATGGCCTTTGGTCTCGGTAACACCAGTTATAGATACTATAACCGTGTCATCGACGTTATAGTTGAATATCTTGACAAAGCTGGTGCTCAGCGGCTTATGCCTGTTGGTAAAGCCAATGATGCCGGAGGCGGTACAGAGGAAGACTTTTTGTCTTGGAAAGATGATCTTTATACCCACTTCCAAGAGAAGCTGGGCTATGAAGAGCGCGATATTCCATACGAGCCAAGTATTCAGCTTGTAGAAGATGAATCTCTTGAGATCATAGATCTCAACCTAGGAGAACCTATCCAAAACCGAAGTGGACCTGCCAAGGTTGTAAAGCAATACTCGCCTATTCGTCCTCTGGCCGTCCAGTCATCTCAAGAACTCTACACCTCTCCAGGAAGAAACTGCCTTCACATGGAGCTCGATATCTCGGATCAGCCTGAACTTCGATACAGGACTGGTGATCATCTAGCCGTTTACCCTATCAACCCCGATCACGAAGTACAGCTTCTTCTCAAGGCACTCGGCTTAGAAGACCGAGCTGAGAAACCCCTCCTTGTTCAAGCTCTTGAAGAAGGTGCTTCTATCAAGATTCCTAGCCCGACAACAGCATTAGCCCTGTTCCGCCATTACCTTGAAGTAGCAGCTCCCGTGTCTCGAGAGACTGTCGGACAATTGGCGAGATTTGCACCTTCGTCCGAGATTGCCGAGACGTTGACAGCTTTGGCCAAGAGCAAGGAAGCGTATGCTGCCTACATTGCCAGCAACCATGTCACCATGGGCCGGCTGTTGCACCTTGTTGCACCTGGAGCTGTCTGGACCAACTTGCCTCTCGCCTACGTGGTTGAGACATTACCTTCCATTCAACCACGTTACTACTCTATTTCCTCCTCGAGCACAGTCTCTGCTCGCAAACTTGCAATCACTGTTGGTGTCGACAACTCACCACTGCAACAAGACCCCAGCAAGTCCATCCGAGGTATCACGACAAACTACCTCTACGCTCTCGGCAATGCCCTCAGTGGCGATGCGTCACAGCCAGATGTTGGCCCCGATGCTCCCATGTATGCCTTGTCTGGACCTGGAGATACTCTCAAGGGCCACAAAGTCTTTGCGTGCATCCGTCGTTCAAACTTCAAGCTTCCAACCATGAGTTCAACACCCATCATCATGATCGCTGCTGGCACAGGTCTCGCTCCCTTCCGCGGCTTTATCCTCGAGAGAGCTCGTCTCCAAGCCGTCGGAAAGCCCAGTGGCAAGATGCTTCTTTTCTTTGGATGTCGCTCCCCAGATCAAGACTATCTCTACAAGGATGAACTCGCCGAGGTTGCTGAAAAGCTACAGGACTCTCTTGAAATCATCACTGCTTTCTCGCGAGCTGATGGAGAGCCGAAGAAGTACGTGCAAGACAAGGTGGAAGAGAGAAAGAGACAAGTGTGCGAACTTCTACAGGAGGGTGCCAGTATTTACTTTTGTGGTCGTGCGGCCATGGCGAGAGAGGTCGGGAATGTAGTTGAAGAGTCGATGAAGACGCAGAATAACTGGACTGATGAGGAGGCTCGAAGTTGGGCTGAATCGGCGAAGAAGGGTAACAAGTGGCTTGAGGATGTTTGGGGTTAAATTGTGTATTTGACGATGGAGTTTTATGGCGTTTTGTCTGATTGATTTGGGGTATAGCGAGATGAGTTTAGTATGAGATAGAAACTAGAGTTTTTGAAGAGACCAGTTGACACAATGCTTGAAGATCTAACGATGTGATGGAAGCATTCCAACATTTCTCGGCTTCAGTTCATTAGAGTTGCACATTTGAGGATGTTGATAGCTGAGTCTAGGTTAACCTAGTAAGACGGATTATACAAATCTTGGGGCTTCCAGAAGGTTGGTAGACTTAATTACCCCGTGATCCTGTATCCGTATACCGCTTGGATTGAACCATTGTGGAGTCTGCATCTGTTCCAAGATTTTACCGAATAATATTGACGAAGTATTTTAACGAGATATTCTTCCAACCAATCCAAAGTGACAAACTAGGAAATTCGGTCAAGATCAAAACGTGGGGAAGATCACTTCATCCAACGTGATACTAACTAAACATAGATACCAAGTCCCATGGGGTACAGCAAGTTGCAGTAGTAAACAGGGACGGGGAGATCTTCCTCGTCAAGGATCTCTCGGTTCTTCGGCCATTGTTTCCAATCATGTCTCTTTCAAGTAAGTTTCTAATAAAAAGGAAGGGGGTCAGAGTTAAGCCTCAGCTGCAATGCGGGGATCAATTATTTCTAAATACGGTAGGAGGCGCCGAAAATACACTTCGTAGCTACTTACTCCATCTGGGAATATTTCATCTTTGTATCCACTAATGACTGCATCTTGAATTAACATGTCTAACATGAAGGACTTGATCACTTAACTATATGTCAATTTGATACAATAGTTACTCTGTTAGTTAAAAGTGTCACTAGACGAATAACATAGACAGACCGCTTACTTGTGTGTAACGTGGGGTATTGATGCTGATTGACTTGGGTTGGACGTTAACTTACACCGAAACCAATATGGTGAAAAGAAAGGCTCTGGGGAACACAATAACCAAACAATGTTTCCGAAGCTCCGAGTTTCGGTATCTTGTTTCTCTCTTCTCCAATTACCGAGAGAGCTCAAGTTATAAGGGACAACAGCTCGCTCATCCTTATGGCTCTGTAGTTCTCTACTCTTCAGTCCATCTTTGCTTTGAGGATCCAACATACGCTCAGGTTCAACTCAAATCTCTAAAACACAATTCTATTTTCTCGAATTCTTCTTCAAAATGTCCTCCCCAAAGCTCCAAGTCGCCGTCGCCGGCCTCGGTCGCATGGGCGCTCGTCACGCCCTCAACTTCCACAACCGAACTCCCCGCGCTGAACTCGTCGCAGCCTTCACTCCCGTCCCCAAGGAAGCTGAATGGGCCAAGGTTCATCTTGAGGGTGTCGTTATCTACAATGACTACCAAGAGATGCTCAAGCATCCTGGTCTTCAGGCCGTTGTAATCGCTACTGTTACTACCGCTCATGCAGAGGAAGCTATCCAGGCCATTGAAGCTGATAAGCATGTTCTCTGTGAGAAACCTCTTAGCACAAGCGTTGAGATTGTAAGTTTGTTCCCTCTTTCAATTAAGTTTGCATGGTCATATCTAACTGTTTGGTCTTACAGTCCCAATCTGTCGTCGACGCTGCTACAAAGAAACCCCATCTCAAAGTCATGTGCGGTTTCTCTCGCCGTTTCGACGCTTCATACCGCGATGCCTTCGAGCGAATGGACAGCGGCATCATCGGTCGTCCCTCCATCTTCCGATCTCAAACATGCGATAAGCTCGACCCGTCTGGCTTCTTCGTAGCCTACGCCGAGTTCAGCGGCGGCATCTTCGTCGACTGCAATATCCACGACATTGATCTAGCCCTGTGGTACTTTGGACAAGACTCCATCGTCAAATCCGTCGTCGCTACTGGTATCACAGCGGTACAGCCAGAGCTTCGCAAGCACAACGACGTCGATAACGCTGTCGGCTTGGTAGAGTTCTACGGTGGAAAAGTCGCTTATTTCTATTCCTCTCGTATGATGGCTGCTGGCCAGCATGATATGTCCGAGATTATCGGCACAGAGGGCAAACTCGCCATCAATGCAAACCCTGTCGGAACATTGGTTGAGATGCACGAAGCTGCTGGTGTTCGAAGACATATCCCTGGCGATTACTACGGTCGGTTCGAGAACGCTTTCGTCACAGAGGCCAACGAGTTCACTGCTGCTGTCCTTGACAACACAAGACTTCCATTCAAACTCTCTGGCGCTGTCCAGGCTGTCAAGATTGGTTGTGCTCTTCAGGAGTCGCTTAACTCGGGTAAGAAAATCAGCTTTGATGAGACAGGTCGTCGTCTGGAGGAGTCTAAGCTGTAAAGCTGTAAAGGGTCTTAATGGCTAAGCGTGATGATGTCTATCTAAATACATAGAAAAATTGATCTTTTTATGAAAAACCTATGATTTCCCTACAGCAGCGCCTATTTCGATATTGAACCGTCATATATACATTTCTTAAGAGCTTGCAAGCCTTGGGCTTGCTATCTCATAATAAAGTCATATCTACTTTACATATAATACATAATCCATCTTCTATCGTTTTCTCTCTGGCCAAGCATTGGCAAGACCTTCATAAATCGTCACATTACTGAATGTCACCTCGCCACTTCCGCTGTGGAAGAAGCGAACATCGGTTGAATCGGCGTACCAAGAACTAAAACAAGTCAGTAAATTGCAATAACTTCAAGGGGTCAATTAGACTTACCGAGCCCAAGTGGCGACTCCAAATCGGTCGTTGGCGTGGACCTCGACCATAGCATTGTCAACAACAATAGTAAGATCCAAAGTCTCAATCTGCTCCTCATCATCGACAATAACATCGAACAAACGAAGTCGGCCAGCTTCATTTCGAGAGTCAATGTCGCTGGTCGTAAGCGCCGCAGCGCTGGAGTTGCTGCGATCAATGATGATAGACTCGTTTGAGAACTGGTAGTAGATAGTCGTGGACTCCTTCTCGGAAGCCAGGATCTGGAAACCAGCCTTGAGATCAGAGTCACGAGCAGACTTGGGGAAGGAGATGGAACTCTTGAGGACGTAAAACTTTGAGTCGGGGTTGTTGTCGAAAGTGGTGGATCCCACCTCACTGATGTTTCGACCTCGCTCGATGATGGGCTTGACCTTGGTGAACTCAGCCATGGGCTCACGAGCAATGACCTGCTTCATGGTAGCGAGTTCCAGGATACCTGACTCGTTTCTCTCAACGCGCCATGAACCCTCCTCACGGGAAAGCTCGTTGTCGACAACATTGCTGATCTTGCCAACAGTGAGCTCACGAGGAAGCAGAAGAGCTCCGGTCCAATTCTGCTGTGGGGTAGGGAACAGCTTCAGATCACCGTAGTAGTCACCAGTGAGCCACAGGTAACTGATAAATCGGTCTGGTGCTCCGCTCTTCTTTGATGCCTTTGAGTCAGAGGGCAGATACTTTCCAGCAGCGGCATAAGCAGAGTGTCCCCAGTCCATCTTTCCAACCATTGTAGGAGTGAACTTGGCCTTTCCCTTCTCCATGGTGGTGTTTCCTGCAGCCCAGAGCATCTCACGGTACTGTGAGACCTGACTAGGGGCTGGCGCCTCAGACCACTCGGCACCAAAAGTCATAAAGGTCTCACCGTCAGAGTTGTAACCCTCCTCGTCAATGCTGAAAATGTTGCCAACCTCAAAGTTGAAGCCGTAACGTCCGGCCCAGATACCCTCGCCCCAGGTCGTGTTGGCCTTCTCGTGCCACCACTCACCCATGTACTCCCAGTACTGAAACTCAGGGTCATACTGACGGTAGAGGAACATGCTAGGGCCCTTTTGTTGAACACCTCCAGAGACGACGCTGTACCATACACCTGGTTCGCTTTCCAAAAGGTTGTCGAGCTCCTTGTTCTTGAATACGAAGGGGTCACGGAAAGCTGTCACATTGAGTCCAAATGGATGATCTGGAATGACCGGTCCGCCTCTCAATTTTGTGAAATTTCGTCCTCCGTCTGTGGACACAGCCAAGGATTGAGTCTCGGCGCCTCGGGTGTGGTTGATGGTCCAGTGGATGGGGAGGTATGAGACGGAGGTATAGAAGAGTGTGGGAGTTCCATTGATACCAACTGGAATGACTGACCCATCGAAAACAGCAATTGGATCATTCAGGCCTCCGGCGCGAATAAAAGGTGCACCACCTGGGTTCAGGTCCTTGTAGGTGACCAGATCATCTGTCGTGGCACCAGAAGCACCCTCGTGTAGGAAGCCAACATGGAAGAGTCCAGTCTTGGGATCAGTGTAGTGCATACAAGGATCTCCAATCTGTCCAGTAGGTGGAAGGACGTGAGCTCGTGGACGCCATGTGTTGTAGATGGTGAGGTTGGCGAGTGTTGACAAGTTGGGAGGAGCTCGGTTATAGTCCAGCTTAGGAGTTGAAGGACTGGCCCAGGCAAGAGAGCCAGCCGTTAAGACAAGTGAGAACTTCATGATTGACTGTTCAACGGCCACGTACAGTCGATGCACAAAAGAACGATACACAAGGAGCCGCTGACGCTATTATATATATCCCCATCACAACAAACTAGACTAACTCTGTCGCCCCGACAGAACAGAGAGCGGGGAGGGTAACATCGTCACGAGAAACCCAACTTCGAGCCAAGCTCATGGTATGCTTGTATGTACATGCTCAAACGCACCCAAAGAGGCGGGATTCTTTCTTGTCGCATTGCGATATTCGGCGATACCACGGCGTGAACAGGGCAGAGACCAAGACCTGGAGCTTGAAATCTGGAGTCTGCAAATTAAGTCCTTACCAAAGTGAACCTGGAGTCCGGAGATTTGTGGAGTTTGTGTGGGGAGATCGACAGTCTTTCGGTTCCCCTTGAACGTGGTGTTGAGTTCGCGGTGACGTAGGCTTCGGGGAAGAATATGCTTGGCGAATGGGCGCTAGAAGTTTATACTTTTTCGTGTGTGTGTGTTTGCTGGAATCAAGTCTTATGAGCCAATTGATCTTGATTGAGTTAATCGAGATAGTGATAAATGATCGATCTGCAACTTCCAACTGGTAGGTTCACCATGAATGATGGATGTACCTTCAGATGTTCGGGGAATCATGGCTGTCGAATGACATATGGGGTGAGCGGAGCCATTGTCGGACCGAGAAAAGGCATGGACCATTTCCCCAAAGTCTACAAGCATTGACGTTACAGTCAAGAGAATAAACTCATAAACCGCCTTGTCTTATAAGAAAACAAAATGGCTCTTCCGGGGATTTTACGTACAGAACAACCGAGCATTAACGGAAATTTCCCGCTGTCGGGTAATTAGTCGTAGAAAGTTCAAATCCATCACGAGGCTCCCTACCAGGAGCTGTCTTTTAATAACACTGAATGCCATCATTATGGATGCAACGACATGTAATTGATGAGGCTGATACTTTAGAAATGAATGAACCACTTTGACAGGTCGATGCTCCGTCCCATCACTACATTGATTGGACCTGGAGATTAGAACTGTTTACTGGTACGAGACCTAAAGGGATCTAGATCGACGGGAATACAAACCCTCACTTGGACCTCTGACCACGTTCATATCCTTGCAAACCGTTTATGAACCCATCGTCCTAAGGTATACGAATCTTGATACAAGTCATAGAGTCAAGGCTAGCTAGACCTATACTTCGAGTGCATGAAAGTCTAGAGTTGTGAAACAAACCAGTCTTTTTGTCATACCCTGAACGGATACAGCAGAAATAGTCGCTGTTGTGACAAATTCCTCTGGTATCTTAATACTAGTTACACATTATTCTCTTGTGCGTAGCATAGTCTTGCACGAGAGGTGTTGAACTGACATGTGGATGTGCAGGATAGCACAGACTTTGTTGATCTCCCGTTTTTGAACCCCATTATAAGCTGGATATTGTTAAAGTCTATCGCGTGGTCAACACAAAGATACACTCCCCGGTTGGTATTTGAGCCTATTAACGCTTGTCTTCAACTATATCAACCTCTGAGTTAGGTTAGTACGATATAATCCAGTCTTGCAGTTGAGTCCCTACCTTGAAAACCTCTGTATCTCGTCTCTTTATCTATCTACCTGCATCTCTGTAATTGTTAGGCCCAATGATTGTGTCTGCGTATTGCACATCATTCTCTAGATAGAAATAAATATGCGGTGTCATGCATGACTACGTTTCTACTTCATTGCATACCATACATGAGACGCCTCTAGCTTGCACTGGATATCCAACGAGAATATTCAGTCTCTATTACTTACCCATGCACAAGCTAGAGACTCATTCTTTATCTATTGGCATACTAGGAACTTCGGTAATGCGAACGGTATAGCCATCATTTCATCTGCAACTATGGATCCTTCAGTATCTCGTTACACATTAGATGTTGGAGTTCGGCTCGGCCATATTATTAATCATCAGGCCGAACTACACACCCGAGAAAGCTTTCAATCACTTTACCAGAAGCTTCTGCAGGTAATAACCAAAATGAAAGTGCTGCCCTCCCAGTAAGATCCAAGCCGTGAAAGGCTACATGCAGCTCTTGCCAAGGACCTCAAAGGCAGGTAAATCCCAAGTCTCGAGAAGACAATTGTTTACATGCAAGATAGAAACGGGCAGTGGTATGGTTATCTAAAAACGGCGAGGCGCAGGGCTGGAGAATATGCAAGGAGATGAGTAAATGTGTGGTCACGTTGCAGCTTGACGTGGAGATCTACGCCAGGCTCCAGACCGGTGAAGAATGGCTTCACCTTTGCTGGAGTTCCACAAGGGCGGTTGAGCAAACAGTCAGTGGAAAGTTAAAGCATGATAGGCGCGGCCGGTACCCGATAGCCGGATCACAGAGGTTGCTGCTGTCACGTCACTTGGGTTTGCTGCAAGGACTGGGGAGTATGCCCTTGGTGGAGTTGGGTGTTGTATGCTTCCCTTGCCCTACATGACTGATCCGGCAGGCATTAGACAATCTCAGGGTCGAGATCACACTCGATGAGACGCTGCATCATGAAAAAGGGTTCTTGAACGGACTTTGGAAATATTCCCGACGCTCAACTCGGCACCGGTCAATGCCCAAGCCGACCACGATTATTCTCGTGTGGTGCGGGTTGCAGGGGATGAGTGCAGGTTGACGTGGGGTTCAACATGTATAGCAAACTTTCGACACTCAAAATCGGCACATCGCTTTTGTTCTTGAGTATGTAAAGTTCCGTAACGGTTTTGGTCTTGTTGTCGCATTAAAGCGGAAACAAGGCGAGAGAACAAGGCCGTCGTAAGAGGTATAGCCTGCCCAGAGGTGCAAGTTGATGTCTCTGCTACTTGGCTTGGACTGAACCAAAGGGTGGCGCTATATTCCAAGCACAAATGATAGTCCACCTTGTTCGAGCTAGACATGGCAAATGAATGCAATCGGAATAATAAGAGAACAAAAGTCAAGGCTACAACACAAACAAGTTCGTGCTAACAGGCTGTAATGACGATTAGCACCCACTAGTCTTTGAATCGCCTTGAACAACTGCGTGAACTTCAACCGAAAGGCTAATGAACCTGTTATATGCAGGGGTATGGCATGTCACCAACCCCGAACTTAGCATCCCGAGAAAACGGACGTAGCGGGCTCGGCAGTCGTTGGACTCGAACGCTTAGAATGCGGCGGCCATTTAGCTTCTCGGCATATTGAGCAATGGTATCGGTGCGTTTGTAGAGCCCATGCCGAGGATGCGAAGGACACGAAGCTAGATTATTTGCTCAGTTGTTTCGTCAAGGGATTTTCGATGTTGGCTGCCAATATAAAGTCTATTTCGAACTGGCAATTTGATGATATTGTATGGTCGTCTGGGCATGGCCGGGAATTTGCTGAGGATAAACACAGATTTTCCAAAGCAACCTCTCTTCAAGAAAACTCGACGAGGCCGCCTTCGGATGGGTATGAAGTCGACTCCCCGGCATGCGGTCTAGCAAATAATGGAATGACCCAGGGTCCTCCTGATATCAGTCGCATCCCGCGGCTAACATTGGTGTACCGAGTACTGAGCATGAAGACGTGAAGATCCATCACCAAGCCATGCACATACCACACATGTCCTGACATGGAAGTTGATACCATGTCTGCTGGGTCCACATCTCCCTTGACATATCGCCGAGGGTATTCAAGATTGATGCACGATGATCGCGGCCATGGCCGCCAGATTGAATCGGTATCGGCGCAGCATGGATAAAGAAGGTTTAGATCATGCATATAGAGGCTTGACCGTATTGCTGGTTCTGATAAAGAGATGACGAATGTGGTCCAAGCGAGGGTGAAGGAGTGTCCTGAATGCTTTATTGCTTTGTCGGTAGATGAATGTTATTGACCATTCTTTAGCGTCTTGTGAGCACTAACTTAGCATGGAAGGCACTACTAGCCGTCCGTGACTGCCTGCCTCTTGTGCCTGTGCCTGTGTCGTAGTGCAGCGGATGGCACCTTCCTTCCTCCACATGCTCTAGATCCGGGCACCTTCCCAGGGTGCCAGATGTGTTTTGCTGGGTAAATGCTGGAAGCTGAGCTGAGCTAGGCCAGGGAAAAAGGTCCTAGAGCATAGCGCTAGGCCGTGCCATGCCACGCTATGACGGTGATCTTGTCAACTCCACATCATAATACGGATATCAGAAAAAGAAAGGAAAGCAACGTCAAATTTTTCAAAACGGTCGAGGAGATGAGACATGAGCGAAGAAGGGGAACACGAAAGAAGAAAAGAAAGAACCAGGAAGGCCCTTTCAAAGTCCAACATGACCCAGCCACACTACACTATGTGCACTACACCACACCACACATTCATCCCTACAAGTCCATCCTCCGAAGGCCTTGCATTGTCTACAAGTCGAGTGACGAGTTTCCCCTCCCCCTTTTTGTTTGCTTATTGCTACCTAGTGATAGTTATCTGTCAATTTCATCACAAAGGAAGGTTTTCATCTACACATGGATCCGTCCGATCCTTGACGATTCTGCACCCTGACTTATTGGTCACTTTTTTTTTTGTTGTCTCGTTTATAACTACCCTGGGCTAGCTTGCCTCAGCTGGCCTCCGCTTCAAAGTGCTAAAGCTCAGGCTTGGGCTCAAATCTTGTCTGGTTGACATGGTGGTGGTTTGCCATCCATCCCATCTATATTGTGGATGTTATCTCATCGGAGCAAAATACAAGTCTTGTTCTCTCACCACCTCAAAATATTCCCCCCTCGCCTCCTCCAACAGATATTATAACTACCCAACTCACGTATAGGCCTGATCTTGTGCCTGCTGTGCCTGCATATGAATGCTCGTGTGCAACATCATCTCAAGCATGACACCTCATTCTGCACATCATCGTTGTCCGAAATCCGCTGCATCGAACTCAACTGGTGGTATCTATCTTTGTCTTGTCGTCTCTTCTCTCTCACCCTCTCTTGCTTCTTTTTATCTAATTTCGTCATGGTCAGCCTCACCTTGTTTTTTCTTTTCTTCTCTTCTCTTCTCTCCTCAAACATCAATTTCATTCTTCCTCCAACTTAATGAGTTTGGTATGCAATGCATCCACCGTTGCCTTGCCCTCTAGACTGTTCCATGACATGTCAGCTTTACTTTTTGTATATGGCCCAACGCGCCAGTGTCTTTCAGCCTTTTCCAAATCAAGCTCTTAGTTCCAAGTTGTCGCAAGGATGTTTGCGCGCGTATGCATCCGCCTGCTCAATCCCTTGCACGTTTACACCTGAGAAAGCTCCACGGCCACGAGCTACGGGCAATCTACCCTTATCGACGCCCTCGAATATGTCTTAGTATTCACGCCCCCTCACTTTTTTCTTCTTATTCTTTCTTCATCTCAGATACCCCCCTGCCTCTTCCGATCGCACATTGACAGGTTTTCGCTTGCCTTGATCAAGGTCAGCCTCGTTAGGCCTCACATCGACCGAATCAGCATTTATGCAAGCGCATAGTCTTACAGCACGTCGCCTCTCTACCCGTTTCCGCTCCCGCTGCCGTCCGTCTTAGACTGACGGGGTACGGCACGGCCCATTTTGAGGTCAAAGCAATTTCATCCACACCCGTCGTGAACTTTGATCCAGAGGACGGTATGGTACAGGTACAGGTACAGGTACAGCGGTACCTTATGTGCCAGATCCCACCCTAATCCCCCCCAAGGGGCTAGAAAAAGCAAACCCAACTTGGAGCCCCATCTACCAAGTTACAGGGCCGTAGTAGTGTGTAGTGTACCGATAGATGGTACGCTTGTTGCCGTAGTTTGCCTGTCAGCAAAAACTTCAGTCTTTCTTTTTTCTGAGGGTTTCGCTTGTCAATCCTTCCCACCTCGTCGAGCGAGGTTCAAGCTCGCTCAGTAGTCTAGTGGCTCGGATCCTCTTAACTATTTATATATGTAGTCTCTCTTCAACCCTTCTCTTTCGAAGCTTCCTTCTCTAGCACTTCTTCGTGATCGTCCCGAAAACCCATCTTCTTTGCAGTACAACTTATTACCAGTGGCTTCATATCCTTGACCATCTGCAACTCAAACTAACACAAGCTTCCTGCCTACCTGCAGCCCGCATTGCCGTCTTGGTCATCCTTTCCGCTTAACGGCATCTAATCCTCTTCTGCCACATCATCGTCCCGGCATCCTGGGCCCAACTCGTCTGCTCGCCTTCGTCCTACCTTTCAGGCCTCGCAAATACATCATCGTTGGGCTACTGTTCAGGACACCTGTTGTCGCCATCTTGGTTGAGACCTTACACCGGGTGTATCATAATAGTCCCCTGCGTACAGCTTGGCTTGACTGTATATATAAGCCCATCTTCGCCGCTCACTACTCTGGTCAAATCCAACAGTCCGAATACCGTTCTTTAAACATAATTTCTTTCTATTTCTAAGCATTAGAACCTTTTGGTCAATCACCTTGTTAGATTTCGACTTCTCTTCTGGGCATCACTCATCAACAACTACAATGGAGTCCAACACATGGCAGAGCTGTCTTCAGGGTAGGCAAACTCCCCTCACTCTCCAGGCTCCAGACTTTGATACTGACTACCACTATAGGTGTTTGTCAAAGCAATTCGATCAAAGCTCCAGTATTTCAGGATTTCTCAGATCGTCGTGGTATGTTTGATTTGACTTTGCGTCCCAGTGTCTCAGCTAAATCAGGTTTACAGGCGGAAGAACTGCTTGGTCGAGCACTGTGACCGTCTATGGTAGAGATGTTTCTTCTCGATTCTGGTATGACGGCAAGAACATCAACAATGCCAGAGAAGATGCCGCTGAATGTGCAGTCAAGTGGTTGACCGGTTCCGAATCTGGCTCTCCCAATCGTAACCAAAGCTGATGGGATTCTGATGTGGGGGTCACATTTCTCAAGCTTGGCCCGCTCATGCAGTAATGGCCCCAGCCAACAGTGATTTGGTCACTGACAAAGGGAGGATTTATCTTTTGTATATTTGTGGTTCACCTCTGGTCTTTCCTTTTTTTTTTGTTTCGATTCAAGCTGCCGGAGTTTGGTAACCTCACCCCAGCAAAACAGGGAGGTTAAGGGTCACCACGCAACTAGCGCTGTAACAACAGAGACCTTTGTTTGGGTTGTATTCTATGGGACAGATAGCGAGGTGAAGTCGGATTGTATTTGTGTACGACGTGGGAAATGGGAGGATATGTCAGTTTGGTATGAACGTTCGTGTTTGGTGTTTGACGGAATAGTTGCACGAAGGAATCTGGGCCAATGGGTTTTCATCAATGGTATTTATAAAAGTGCGTCTGACAGGAGATGCTTAGTACTTATACAGTTTGGTTCGAACTTTCCTACGAGGTCTAAAAAGATTGTTTGTTTTCAGATATAACGTCCCTTGGCGAATGTGCTCACTAACACCGTAATCCCTAACCAAGGGTGTTGTGAAAGGAGTGGCTATCACATATCAAGTGCAATTGATTGGATGGTACGCTGTGCCTTGAATGAACCAACAGATAGTAGCGTTATATGATCATACACTGCTCTTTGCTAGAAATGGAAGCTCATGCTCAATCTATGCTGTACCCCCACCCCGGTGCAGCCACGGTCGATCCGGGTGTAAGTCGGTACAGCGTATCACACAAAGCTGCAGGTCTATAACGGTTTGTGGCTTGTTCTACTGAAGCAAACCGATCTCGGAGCTTAGGTATGGGTGGACTTGGGAGAGTATTGTGTTAGTGAGTTGTCACTTGACACAAATGTCAATGGAGTATCACGGTCGAACTGAGCCTTTGAAGCCTGATTACTTGGTGATAAATATTATAGAGTCATTAACAAACAATGATGCAATTGAAGTTATTTCTTCAGTACTGTGTCGCTGTATCTTAGAGCAATCGTCTTGTTTCCGCAAGTCCAGCATCTGAATGATGAATCGCCACCAAGAGTTACAAAAGCACTATACCGTCCTCATCAAGATTTGGATGGACGATTGAGTTCCTCCAATATAAAATATGTTTCAATCTTACTTTATCTTTCTTGAAATGTTTCTTGTTCCTTACCATTTCACTTTCATCATGGTCGAGGTAGTAGGTTAAAGCGGGACCGCAATGGTCGGAATATTGTTTCCCCGCGTTACCTGAGTTTTGCATCGCGAATTTGTCTATCCAACGATCACAAGAGCCACGAGGCTGCTGTAGAACTCGCTCCACGAACGCTGTAAGCACCGCGGAGCTCAGTCATGTCTCCGAGAACGAGTATATGGGGCGCATGCAGAGCTCTCGCAATTCGGTCGAGACCTGCCGCCCCCCGACCAGCCCCATTCGTCAACTCTCTTCCACGGAATCGATGGTACTCGAACGACGGAAATGATCAGCCTCCGAAGGCAATTGACAACGCTCAAAAGGCCCAGGACTCCCAGGTTGGCTCGGTTTCGAAAGAGGGTGACGCTCCCGCGGCGTCGACAGGAAACGGGGATGCTGAGGTAGGAATTGGTCCTCGGAAAAGCTCCCATGTCTCGCAACTAATGGGGCTGCCATCTAGGTGACTTCTACGCCAGCCAATTCCGACGATGTTATCGACGATGCGACACTTGAGCAATTATTCTTCGGCGGCCGCACACAATCGAGCACGATTGAGGGTGGTCTGACACAAGCGCAGGAGGATGTTCTTTACCGCGAAGGCACTATTCCTTCTGCTGAGAAGGCCGAAGCTCTTGTTGCCCAAGCGGAGCAGGCTGAATTGGATTCACCCGAAAGCACTGAGATGCGGAACCCTGGGCACAAATTCGGTCTGCCCAGGCGACCTTGGCCGGAAGGTTTCAACATGAAGAAGCGTTACCATCCTGTATTGGAGCAAATTACTCGACTCCTCATGAAGGATGGTAAGCTTAGTGTTGCTCAACGAGTAAGTCTGGTTTTCGAGAAGGACTTGGAGGGGAATAGCTAACGAATCGCCCAGAATATGGCTATTGTCATGAACTACCTCCGAACCGCACCACCTCCGATCTACAGTCCGAAATACCCCCTCCTGCCCGGTACTCCCCCGGCTACACATCTCCCTCTCAACCCGATCCTATACATTACCGTCGCCGTCGACTCTGTGGCCCCTCTCCTCAAGATCCGTAACGTGGCGGGTGCCGGTGGTGGTGGTCGAGCACTAGAACTTCCCGTCCCTCTGGGTGTGAGGCAGCGACGACGAATTGCCTTCCAGTGGATTCTGGACGTTATTAACAAGAAGCCCTCCAAGGGCAGTGGACGCAAGCAATTCCCCTATCGAATTGCCGAGGAGATTGTTGCTGTTGTGGAGGGACGTTCAGGAGTGTGGGAGAAGCGCAAGCAGGTTCACAAGCTGGGTACGGCAGCCCGAGCAAACGTTGGGTCCAACAAACTCAAGGTCAAGAAGAAGATGTAGATTTAGATGGGACAAGGTCGGAGCTCCTGCTCCGTTTTGGGTTGTACAGTAGATGTGCCAAATATGTAACTATATCCAGCCATTTGATGAAAAGAGGCATTCAAAAGTCACCTGCATAGAGGTGTTACCCGGTGTTTTAAAATATGGACTTTGTAAGGTGAAGTCGATGTTTTGTTTTATTACTTGAATGGTGGATTGTTGGAGGACAGAGGGTAGCAAGAACTCGAGGCATACATGCTAATGACCCAAGGATTAGTCCAAGCTGGCATAAATGACATAAAGCGACTAAATTACTTGGTCTCTTGTACTGATAAGAGTCAACCTTTTTACCGCGAGGCAGCGCCGAAATCACTTTGGATCTGGAGTTTAATGAACTCATTGGCCCCATCGTAAACAAGTGGGAATAAAGCCGATGGTATCGGACACAACCACGGAGGGGACCGAGAATCCAGGCCCGAATGCGGGGACTAGCAATGCCGACTGACCGGATTGGAAAGTACCAGGGTCTGAGATACTCAGCAGCGACGAGTCAGGTATTGGCGAACAAAAGGTTTGTATCAAATTACACTTCAACTGGACGTCTAGAAACATTTGACGAGCGGCAACTGATCGTTCTGGTCTCTCTCAAGCTTATGTTCTCAATACAGAGTTGCGACATGGACAAACGAGAATACATCTCAAAAATGGGGAACCCTTCGTTTGCAGATAAGATTTGATCTTGAGCATTAAAGAGAAAAAAGAAATCTGGATAATCTGATGATACTGAACTTAGTATTGTGAACTGGTCAACTGATCTTGTCTGTTATCCTTTTAGTAGCAAGCTTTTCGATGCCTAGAGGGCCAGTATTGTGGAAGATACTTGGGTTTCTATCAATATGGAACATTGGGTACCAAAATCAATGGTAACATAGGCATTATGACATCCACTTGGATAATCTCAATATTCAACCTAAGTGAAACTGTTTCCTACATTTGCTTCCTTTTTCTGTATCGGAAAGTACCTATACTATTTCTCTTCTGCCAACCCCGTTCGGCTAGTTTCAAAGGTTCATCTGTTTCTTACATGGCTTCTTTTGAGTCTCCAGTTTACAGTATTAGCTTCCAAAATTCGAACAGGGCATGATATCCAGATTAGAGTCAACAATGGATGAATACAGTTTTCGGAAGTTTATGCATCTTGAAACTAGAAAATCATTCCATTCTTATTCTGATCCTAGTTCGGGACCAAAACCGGTGAGATTCCTCATCCAATGACGAAACTTCGATTCAGAGGCGGCAGAATGATGCTTTCACATGACGACACAATCACAATCACTCGATAGCCAAGACCCTGATAAAGAGTGATTGAGTCTAGCTAGAGCCTAAATTATTTCTTAATCCTTCAGCTTAAAACCGAACTGGGCATCATCTGTACACTGCAAATGTTTTCGTATCTACAATTTTAGCTTACGAGTTGATGAAATTAACCTCGTGCAGTAGGTGGTGATGGTGCACCACTTTAAAATACCTTAACCGATGGCTTGTCCTCGCTTGTGCACATCGTTACCACAATAAGGACAACTCTAGTTATCTTAGTGCCCAACCTCCAGGGCATTCCTAGCTGTTTCTACCCCACTACTCGGTGATCTACCACACATCTGTGGCCCGAATTGGGGGGCTTGTCTGGGCTGCGCCGCTCTTTGTCTGGGCTCAAACTCCTCTAACATTTAGACTCCACGCCTTGCCTGCTCCTTCCCCAGAGCAGAGCCTAGACCTGAATTCCACTACCGGCACATCAACCTTCTCCTCTCCCCTCTTCTCCTCCTTCTCTTCTTCAATCTCAACTCATTTCCCCCGTCACACGACGAGGTACATACGACTGTTTATCTAGGCTGGTTATAACGCGCTACCATCAGCTTCTTGTGCCGAATTGCGATATTACGAACCGAACATTACTACGGCCGCCATTCAGCGCTGGCAAGCTTCACCGAGTTCCCTCTGACGTATCGACTCGAATTCGACCACCATTGCCTTTACTTCGACTTGTAGCAATCATCGTCACCAAGTATAGTCAAAAGCTGTTCGCGATCGAATTAAAAGGCGACAGCACTTGTATAATATTGTTCCAGGCCCGCGCAATGCCATTTCGCCCTACCTACTACACACTGAGCTCTGTCTAGAATCCCCACCAAATTTATTGATTCACCTGGCACAACGACTGAGGCTGCTTGATTCAGCTCTCGCTGCCCTACCGCTCTTACTACACAACTTTCCATCCTTATCAGTACTGATTGTATTTCCCCGCCATCATGTCGCACAATCAGCAACCCATGAGCATCGAGGCCATGCTCGACATGGAGCGCAGGGAAGTTCTGGCATTGCTCGAGAACAGGCCTAAACCTAAACCTGCCATGCAAGGTGCCATGCGATCTGCCTCACCTTATGCTACTCCTCGATCCCCCGTTCGAAGCATGCTGGATGTTGGTGATCAACCAGCGCCCAGCTCTCCTCGCCAAGCTCCGGTGCGGAGTATGCTTGACACCACTTCTCCTCCTCCGCCCAGAGTTCGAAGCATGCTTGATACCGAGACACCTCTATCCGCCGCGAAGCCATCTGGAACTAGCACAACTCCCAACTCTCCAGTTATGACCAAGGCAACCCTTGCACCTGCTAATGTTGGGCACACACGCAGCTTTTCTGATGCTGCCTCAAATCCAGTTGAATTTGGACCTCGAGCGGCTGCTCGCAATGACCCTACCGCAGGCTATCAATTTTCAGATATTATTACTCGCAACACGGGCCAGCAACTTCCTAAGAGAAACACACAGGGCGGCAGAAGGCCATCTGGAAATGCTTTAAGCGAGGCACTGAGAAACGCGGACCTCAGTGGCCTGCAAATCCCTGGCGAAAGCGATCGCAAGCGATCCTGGTTTGGTGGCAACAGCAGCAGAAAGTCCAAGTCGCCGCATAATCGACTGGGATCGCGGTCTAGATCACCACATATAACACAAACGCTGGCTCCCGGTCAAGCTATGCTGGACGACGGCACTATTGTGGATTTAAGCAGTGCTTATCGTCGACTTTCCGACGCCAATTTGGCATACTCGACGGGTAGTTTGTCGACGCTGCCCATGCGCAACCGCGAAAACAACCAGAGTGGACGTATGGTAAAAGACTATTTGGGTCCTGATGGCGAATTACTGGGTTCAAGCGATGAAGACGAACCATACTCCTCTGACGATGAAGATCGTGGCCGTAAGAAGGACCCCAGGTCACTCAATCCTGACGCGGTGGGCCAGTCGGGTGATGATAAAGAGCGTCGAAAATCACTGAGTCTTCTAGCTGCTGCTGAAGAAGAGCGTACGCTACCCCCTATCTCTCATATCTGAACACTCGCTAAACTTATTCTCTAGGGGTGACTGTTGCATCAAAACAACCAGGATACCGTTCTCTATTTGACGAACCAGAGATCAAGGTTACGACCCCTCTAGGCGAAAACACACGACTCAACAAGGGTGGCGGTGTGCATCCCAAGACGGCTTATGATCAAATGTCGACTGTGGCGTCAGCAAACGATTCGGATGAGGAGCTGGATATGGACGACATTAAAAGAGCTCAAAATTTGACCTGCTCGATGTCAAACATTATCTCTACCCCAGAGGCTCATCGGGCTGTTCGCATGATTTACCGTGGCGACTACACCAAGATCGCACAGCAAGCTGAAGAGGAGCAGCACCGATTGCGGAAATATCTGGTTGCATCAGATCTGAGCGACGAATCAACACATGCCCTGGAATGGGCTATTGGTACGGTCTTGCGAGACGGTGATACGTTGATGTGCATATACTGCGTGGATGAAGAGACCGGCATCGGTGGTGTCGATAATTCAGTTCCCGACGATCCAAAGGCCATGAAAGAACAAGCGGCTGCGATCAACACAGTCGCCAACTCTAGATCTGTCGCACCATCCATGTCTGCTGTGCCGGATTTCGTGCGGAACACGATTCGAGGTGACTCGAAAAACAACACCCCGAACACTTCTCCGGCGCCATCAAGCCGAGTAGGAGGAGACAAGGGCAGGGCAGAAGACGAGCGACGTCATGCAGTCAAGCAGATCACCGATAAAGTGCTTCGCCTTCTACGAAAAACAACTCTTCAGGTGAGGGTCATTGTGGAAGTATTGCACTGCAAGAACCCAAAACACTTGATAACAGAAGTGATTGATCTTGTCAATCCAACTCTGGTTGTCATAGGAAGTCGTGGAAGAAGTGCCCTAAAGGGGTAAGTTATACCAGTGTCGTTGAGTTTTTAAAATTCGATAACTAACAAGCGATAGTGTTATTCTGGGATCTTTCTCCAATTATCTGGTCACTAAGAGTTCTGTCCCCGTGATGGTAGCGCGAAAGCGCCTCCGGAAGCAGGGCAAGTACAGAGGTGTGAAGCCAGTGAACAATCTCAGCAACCCAGCGGCTCGAAGTCTAGCCAATGCTAAGATTGATTAATCGACAATCGACAATCGACATTGTGATGAGACGGTTCAACCAGAACTGCAGCCAAATATATGGGGACGCATGTTGAGGTACATTTTATGAAGCTTGATGATTTGTTTTGCTGGGTAAGAGCGGCGCCAGGTATTCCATTAACCCATCGGTAGAGCTTTGATGTGGTCCATTGAGAAGAATGGGCGCAATGTTTGGCGACAGGAAGCAGAAGATGGACCTATCGTTATGGTTATGTTTATGGGTAGAAGTCTTTCTTTCACTTATGAAAAATAGCAGATACTATTGAGCGATTGGACAACTATTTAAACAGCGTTTTCAGGAGTTGATTAATGCTTTGTCCTATTAATGTTAATCCTTGTACTAATTGGTTACTTAGTTATTTAGTTGTTGTTGCATCAGGTTAGGAGAGAGTGGTTGTCTCAGGTGCGTCACGTGCATTGTCTATGCGAAGTTTGTTTCTTTGAGTGTGGAGGAGTTAGCATTTGCGCTTAAGTTAAGAGAAATAAGCTTTGCGCTTTGTCGCCGGCGCGTAATCAGATCACAACTATGGAAATACCGAAAGTAGTTTTTTTTTTTAAAATAAAATAACCCACTTGTAATACTTGGGATGAGCATCAACAGGTCTATTCTACTCATCAGCTGCCAGCGAGATTTGCCACAGGGGGTTTGAGTCATCTTATTGGCTTCTCAACCCCGACCCTAGATAGGTAGGTATCCGTATCCTGACTCGCTTGTCATATTATATGGCCCGCGCCTGGCCTTGCCTTGGCTTGCCTTGTCTCGTCTTGTCACGGACGGACCAACTACGAGGCTGAAACCAAGAGCGGACAGCATGAAAGTGCTCCGCCACTACAAATTGCACTGCACCCCTTACTGGATCTGATCTCATGAATGAAATTGAGTATAGCTTACCTAGGTAGTATTTGGTTTCATTTCGTGTTTTCCTCTTTTCATTCTCTTCATTCGCAACTATGAGACTCGTCAATACCACGACGCTGCAGCTTGAGACCCTGGAGGAGGGGTCTGAAAAATACGCCATCTTGTCGCATACGTGGGGTAACGATGAGGTCCTCTTTGATGACATTCAGAGTCCCACGCGCATGGACGAGATCCGAAAGAAGAATGGACCTGGATACCGCAAGATAGCGCAGTCGTGCGAGAGAGCGCAAAGCCGCGAGCTCAATTACATCTGGATCGACACGTGCTGCATCGACAAGTCCAGCAGCGCGGAGCTATCAGAGGCCATCAACTCCATGTTCCGCTGGTATAGCAATTCCGAAGTATGCTATGCCTATCTCTCAGACGTCTTCCTCCACGAAGTCGGGGTCGAATTGGTCGACAGCTTAAAGAACAGCCGCTGGTTCACACGCGGCTGGACACTACAGGAGCTGATTGCCCCTAATGAAGTGGAGTTCTTCGACCACAATTGGTCGCCTCTGGGCGAGCGACATGCTCTGGCTTCAACAATTAGTGATATCACGGGCATTGATGAGTCATTCTTGCATAGACCGGATAGAGAAAAGGATCGCAGGATATCGACAAAGCTCCAACGCGAAAACGTGGCCACAAGGATGGGCTGGATGGCCCAGAGAGAAACGACTCTGGTTGAGGATATGGCATACGCTTTGCTGGGTATTTTCGGTATCAACATGGCGATTCTGTACGGCGAAGGCAGCAGAGCTTTTCTGCGGCTACAGGAGGAAATTCTCAAAAAGTCGCAAGATCAGTCCATTCTCGTTTGGAGGTGGCCCTTGGCTCGCAAGCCTGAAACGAAATCACAACGGATGCACTTTTTAGCTGATAGCCCGGCCAACTTCAACCTGCGCACGTATGCCGGACAGGAGGATTCAGAGAAATTCGGGGTCAGGTTAACAGATCAAGGACTCGTACTTCGCGTCTGGAAGTGTCCTTGTAAACTAACGCGGTGGAACCATGACAAGACGGAGCTTATAGACGCCGGGGATCGATGGCTGGCTGTTCTCGACTGCAGCTTATCGCCAGATACTCTGTCGCGGCCAGCAATAATCCTTGGCGAGAGTCCTTACTCCGAAGGCGTGTTTCGGCGAGATCCTACGAGCGTTATTATGGTGATAGAGCACGATCGCATGAAGTCGGGATACTTGGATACCGGCGGCGATCGACATGGTGAGTAAACGTCCCAAGCTTTATTACCGTATAGCAGAACTGACCATCTTAGCGATACACTCTATTGAGTATAAGCCTGAATTTAAGACAGAGACAATTCTGCTCGAGTCAGATACAATTGAGCCAGAGATCCGTTTGAGGGGGAGCTTTCCCTTCAAGGTGAACATGACTCTTAAGGACCGCGAGCTTAAGCAGCGCGCGGCCTACACAGGGTCTCAGCGATACGTTGTCGCTGGTCACCTAGGAATCAAGCCAACGCAAAATCCCATATACGGAGTGATATTCCTGGGAGACGACGAAACCGATACCGAGCTCGTCGTGTGGTGGGGTCTGATAGAAGAAGGCACAGCCATGTACGACGTACACAACCGACACAACGGCCCTCGAGTCTGGAGTAACAGCGTACCTGTGTGCTTTGCCCAATCATGGAAGAACTTAACAGGTCTAGACACATGGGATGCTTCGCTGGCCGAGTCGTTAGCTGTGAACATGCTGTGCGAGGAGTTTCCCCTTCCATGGAAAGGAACCGAGCGGCCCTCGGTGGTGGAGGTGGAGGATGGGTTGAACCTGCAGAGTGCGATCGGCGATAGCAAACCCATGGCGACGGAAACGGTGATTGAGCTATTCACGCAGTGCTCTCAACCTATAATCGAGTGTGTTGGTTGGGGTATGAGACTCAAGGCGTCTATGAGAAGGGTTGAATTCTTGGGACGGCTGTGCTGTGAATTGGATATTGAGGAGAAGAATCCTAATGTCGAGATTCCGTGATGCTGGCATCTGTGTATAGAGTTGGTGTTTGCATTGGACTGGACTGGACTGGATTCCAAGGTGGGTTGCATGTTTTGGTGATGGGCGAGCATGTTGCTTTTATGAGCATGAGATTTGTACCAACATTTTAAAAAGAGATGAATGGTAGTAAGTGAGTTGGTGAGTGAGTGGTTGGATAGACTATATATACAATAGATAGGTATATACTGGTTCTATAGATTACAGAAGATGATTTCAATTAATATCATGGAGTGCATTAGATCCATGCATTGTCATTGATGCAGGACATTTCATCACTATAGTTACGTCTGCATCGCCTCATCTCTGTCTTCCGCTTGGTCCGCGAGAGTATCTTTGGCCCTGCTCTTAGCCCTTGCTTGTCTCCAAGGCCGCAAGTTCAGACCCAGGTCCACAATTTCCATGTAAAGTGGTCCTCTTTCGAGTGCTAGTCTGGGCATCAACAACAGAGCGGCTGCCAGCGTATCAAGAGCGTGACCATTCGAGTCATAGTGGCGGTCTTTATTGGCTATGCGAACTAAAAAACAACACGGTCACGATTTGTTGAAAAAAAGACTATAATTTGCCGAACGTCGAAAAGAAAAGAAAAAACAATAACGCGATAATAGTTCATCTGTAGTTCTTCGCGTACTTGATCACATCATAAAAGAGGATCAAAGAGGGAAAAGATAAGGGAGATCTGAGACAACAATAAACAAAAAAGACACCATGTGACCTCTTTACTTTCGCGTTTCAACCTTCCCCGACGCGTAAAGTATATCCCAAAATGGACTAACGCGGGGGTTCGAGAAACGGCCCTTGCTCTGCACGGTTGGCGGGGCTTGATTGGATGTTATGCGTTGTCCAGGGCAGGCCCAACCTCGTCGATTTTGGGGTCTTTGGAGGGGAAGTTGCGACTTGACCTGAATGAGGGCGAGGGGAAAGGATGATCTCAGTGATGGGAGTGTCGGTACCTGGTTCAACTGCAAGTGATGTGCATCACTTTATGTACCTTATCTTAGTCAAGTAACCGAATATTGACTTGTGTTTCATATGGTTCGCCTTCCTTCCAAATTCTTAAATTCTATTCTTTCATCCTTCCCACCTATTCCCTCTTTCCTTCCTTGGTACCTAAACCACAGGTCGGTCAAGGAACCTGCGACCTACCTCCATTCTTAGGTTCCTGCCTTGCACACCTCATCCTTGCATAGGTACACCTACCATATCTGCTGTACCTGTTGTACCTGCTCACCTACTATTACCTGCTCGGGCCTTCCAATAGTTGAACACTCACTCAACTCAATCCGTCTTTAAGACTCTATTTGCCCTCTTCCTTTCCTCCTCTACCTACTCTATCTATTATCGATACCAACGTCTCAATAAACTTTACTTGATACCATTCATCCCATCCCCTCAATAACCTTACTCAACGTCAAAAGACAAGACAGAATCAGAAATCGCTCTTGTGACTCAAGTCAGCCATAAGTCGTCTCTATGAATTCCTTCTTCACGGTAAACAACAACGTTTCGCTTATCAGCATCACAATTGCTCCAAGCACTTATCTCATCACCGTTGCTCTCCTACTTGTCTTTGCAATCATCTACGTACCTCGTCTTGTCGCCTTCCGATTCCCCAGCCTCGGCATACCCTTGCCATCTCTGGCATCGATATTAAGGCCAATATTTGGAGATCCAACAGATCATCACCTACCGGCTAGAACGGAAAAGGCCCTTCCAGCACCGCCTTTTGCAGCTTCCGGGCTTGTGTTTGAGGATCAGCAGCAATTGGTCGTCTCTGGGCAAGACATTGTCCTTGCGCAACGTCGACATTACCTTCAACAACAATTGGCGCAAGAGCAACACTTACTGCTCGAACAGCAGAAGCAACTTCAATTCCAAGAGCTAGAGCGTCGTCTTCGTCGAGACTCTCGCCATACCTCATCTCCATCAAAGTATAGTCGTGATCATGGATCCCCACGACACTCTGGACGCGTCCCTACAGGACTTCGATCTCCCACCAAGTCCATCGCTGCCCCTCCACTCAGCCCACCGCAGCGAAGCAGCACTGACAGAAGGGGATCTCGAGGACTCGGAGATCGCGTCCGCGGGTGGGTACTCACCTCCAGCTTGGAGAAGACTCGGAAACGGAAACCGGAGTAGTGGCTTCTGGAGAGGTCCCGAAGACTTTCCTTCCCGAGGCATGAGCACATTAATGGAGAGCACACCCGAGTTGGAAGACAGTGAGGACGATGGAGTTTTAGAGAGGGCGATTCGCACAAGGTTACCCAAGGGAAGCCAGAGTCCAGAAAAGGGACGGAGCGTCAGTCCTGGTTTGTTTGACGACACCACAATACAGTTTCAACTTCAAGAAAGGGAAACTCCGATAAAGGACCTGAGCTTACACGAACCACCACCACCACCATCTGACAATTGTAAGTGAGAATGTGACATGGTTTATTCAATCCGTGTCTAACATAGATCAGATATCCGCTTTGCTGTTCGTGCAGAAGTTCAGCAGCGCACTGAGCCTATCGAGACAGCCATCAACTTCGTCCGTGATCATTACAAGGCCCTAACTCGAACATGGTCAACAACATTAAGCACTATTGTCGTCGGGTTCTTCGCTGTCTCCCTCTTCAAGTCGCTCTTACAGCCCGCTGCCCCACGTCCCGTTGGCGACCTTGTAAAGGTTGCGGGACTTGCTCGCTCATTTGAGCCTCTCATCTATTACTCTGAGCATGCTGTCTCTCAAGTACATGATCTCCAGGCCACGAGTGTTGCTGTCTGGGATCTTGGTGAAAGTGTGCGTAGTAGCGACATGCGAGATGCGACTAGCATTGTGTCGGATCTAGATGCCCTTAGTGAAACCATGAAAACACTGGCTTTGGAGATGACCAAGTTCTTTGCCAGAGTAGACGGTGATATCGATGGGTAAGTCATTACTTGAACATGTTCTCCCATTTCTCTAACTCCTTACAGTATTCTCAATGTCATGGACTGGGCGAAGATGCATTTAAATCGACTCAACTCGTCCCCCTCACCATCGACCATATCGTCGGCGTATGACAACATTCACAACCTCCTTTCTCAAGCCCACATCCTTGAAGATGCTACGGGCTCGCCAACAACTCTCGGCCGCTTGACCAGCCACGTCTTCGGTCTGTCGAACCCACAAAGGGAGCAGCGCATGGTGCAGCTCCTGTTTACAGAATTCCTCACCGTTCTCGAAGATTCTATTCAAGCCGAACTACAACATAGCGTCACTTTGTTCGCTCTCTTCGAAGCCGTCGACCATCACTTCCTCAATCTTGCCCGTACTGTCGTCCGTGAGTCATCTGCGCAGGAAGAACTTCACGCCGATATGTTGTCCAGCCTCTGGACACGACTCCTCGGTACAAGGGCTGCCGAACTACGAAAATTCGAGCAGAACCGTCTGCTATTGCGTGACGTGCGTGAAAAGACCGTGCGCAACAAGGGTATTCTCGTTGATCACAACGGCAAGCTCTTGACCTTGAAGGCATCGCTCGAGACACTCCGCAGTAAACTTGTCTCGCCTCTTGTCCGCGGCGTCAACTCCACAACACTTACCCTTGAAGATCAGATCCAGGGTCTAAGCGACGTCAGTGATTACCTCGGCGACGTGAGAAAACAGCAGAAAGGCAAAGTCATGGAAACACTATTCGGTACCGTTCCGAGTAAGAAATATACAATTGAAGAAAGAGCCGATGCTGTTGTCGTGAATCCCCTTTGAGAAGCTGCCCGAGAAGAAAACAGTACACTTTGTTGGATATCATCAGTTGGCATAGAATCATCATTGTTTTTGTATTTCTTTTGTTTTTGGGCGAACTTAGGACATGGTTTTGCTTTCTCTGTACTAAGCAGGTGTTTGGTCACAGGCGTTGATTACGGCTACACCAGCTTGCTTCTATGTACATCACGAATTATTCTAGCTTTCAGTTTAGAAAATACCACATGAATACTTTTCATAAGCTGAGATGAGTGCATTACATTGTTTCACATAGATGATCATGAGCGTATACTTTAACATGTCTTTCATTAAAAACCCTAACCGCATAAAACCTCTGCGTTGATCATGCCTGCAAACGAGGACAATTGGTAGGGGGGTATAGGCCAACAGCCAGAGTGTCAGAAAACCGTCAACGCCGTCCTGGTGGGTTCTCTCGAAAGCGCCGACGCCGTTGCTGTGAGCAAGCGAAGGTTCGCGACGAGAGCCAGCCACCGTAAAGTCCCCAAACTTTTGAATCTCCCTTCCTGAGAAGAAATAGCAACCAAGTCTATCTGTACATAATGCGCCCCCTCAGATTGGGTAACACAAGGTCGTAAAGCATGTTTCGTTGCTGATTGTTCCATAAATTGCCTTGTAGGCGTTCGTCGTTCCAGTTGAGGGGGTTGCCCAGTCAGATAACCATAATAGAAAAAAGGAAATGATAGTAGAGTCGGAGAAGGCTTAAGCCTTGGTCTCCTCCTCCTTCTTAGCCTCACCACCCTCGGAGCTGCCCTGAGCCTTGACGTACTCGTCGTAGACAGCAAGGGCCTCATCGACCTTGGCCTTGAGAGCAGAGTCATCCTCAATACTATGATATGCGTTAGTTGCTGATTAAAAAAATGAATCAAAGCGGAGTAACTTACAGGTTGACAAGCTCGGTGTTGTCCATCTCCAGAAGCATACCGGTGATCTTGCCGGCAAGCTCAGAGTTGATGGCCTGGATCTTGGGGAAGATCAGCTCACCAAGGATCTGCTTCTGCTGAGGAGGGGGAGCGGAAGCAAGCTGCTGCTGAAGGGCAGAGGATCCAGCAGCATCGGCACCACGGCCACCTTGAGGTCCGTTGCCGTTGCGGCCAGGTCCACCTCGGCCACCCTGGCGGTTGTTAGGGGGGAAGCCGGGCATGTTACCAGCCATAGGGGGCATGCCAGGCATACCCTGAGGGCCACCACGACCGCCCTGAGGAGCGCCACGGCCACCGAGAGCAGCCTGCTGAGCCTGCATAGCAGCCATGAACTGAGGAGTACCGGGCTGGCCGTATCCAGGAGGGAACTGGCCAGGCATGCCGTACATGTTGGGAGGCATCTGTTGAGGAACACCACCTCGGCCACCCTGCTGGGGGTAGGGGAACTGGCCGGGGCGGCCTTGGGGCATACCCATGCCACCCTGAGGGAAGGGAACACCACGGCCACCCTGGGGCATGAAGCCGGGCTGCTGGCCAGGAGCGAAGTAGACAGGGGGCTGCATGTACTGCTGAGGCATACCGGCAGCGGCGGCGGCCTGTTGCATGCGGAGCTGGTTGCGAGCCTGGATACTAGCCTCAAGCTGGCTCTTGCGGACATCCTTGCGCTGGGCCAGAGCGACGTACAGAGGCTTACCGTTGAACATGCGCTGGTTCATCTCGGCGACAGCCTTGGTGGCATCATCGGGGTTGCTGAAGCAGACGAAACCGAAGCCCTTGCTCTTACCAAGCTTCTTGTCAGACTTCTTCTCAGCCTTCTTGTCGTCCTTGGACTCCTCATCTTCCTTGGACTCTTCCTTGGCCTCCTCCTTGGGCTCCTCCTGGTTCTCCTTCTCCTTCTCGTCCTTGGACTCATCCTTCTCCTTCTTATCCTCGTCACCCTCAGTAGGGGTCTCACGCATCACCTTGGCGGAAGTAATGGAACCAAAGTCCTTGAACATCTCACGCAGCTTATCATCGTCGACGTCGTCGTCAAGGTTCTTGATGTACAGGTTAACGCCCTGGTACTTGTTGGCCTTCTCCAGGCGAGCAGCCTCATAAGACTTGCGGAGCTCCTCCTCACGCTCGTGCTTCTTCTGGGCTCGGCCAACATAGAGGTCCTGACCGTGGAAATCCTTGCTGTTGAGCTCGTCAACAGCCTTGGAGGCACTCTCGTGGGTAGTGAAGTTGACAAAGCCGAAACCACGGCTCTTTCCCTCTTGGTCACGAGCCAGAGAGGAAGAGGTGACGTCGCCGTACTTCTCAAAGAGCTGGCGGAAATCATCCTCGGTAACATCGGCAGCAATGTTCTTGACGTAGACGTTGGTGAAGTTGGCCTTCATCTCCTCGAACTTGCTCTGGCGGTCCTTCTTGGGGATGTGGTGACCGACGTAAACCTTCTTCTCGTTGAGAAGCATACCGTTAACGTGCTTGATGGCCTGAGAAGCAGCCTCATCAGTCTCGTAGTGAACGAAACCATAACCCTTGGAGTTGCCGTTCTCATCCTGGGCAACCTTGCAGCTCAGGATGTTACCGAAAGCAGCAAAGGTGTCGTGGAGAGCCTTGTTGTCGATGGCGACATCGAGGTTCTTAATGAAAACGTTGCCCTGGCCAGTCTTGCGAAGAGCGGGATCACGCTGGGACCACATGATACGGCAGGGGCGGCCCTTGATGAGGGTGTAGTTGAGTTCCTCGAGAGCCTTCTCGCCATCAGCAGTAGCGTTGTAGTTGACGTAGGCATAGCCGAGAGAGCGACGGGTGACGGCATCACGGCAGACACGGATAGAAGCAACAGCGCCAATCTGGGAGAAAAGCTCGAACAGCATAGCCTCGGTGACGGAAGGGTCAAGCTCGCCAACGTAGAGAGAGGCCGAGTTCTGGGGGTGAGGAGCAGCGGAGGTGGGGGTAGGAGCAGCAGCATCGTCAGCGGCAGCAGTGACACCGGTGTCAACAGCAGGGGCCTTGGCCTCACTGCCGTTGAGAGAGGTGTTGTTGAGGTCGTTGGCGAGCTGGTCAACAGCGCCGGGAGCAGCGTTGGCGGCCATTGTGAATATCGGTTTCTAGGTTTGTGTATGAACCTGCAAACAACAGTGGTATCAGTAGACTGGTCAAGCAGGGTGCTTGTATATGTGCAAGAAGAAAAGTGGAATTTTGAAGAAAAAATGAGACAAGAAAAAAAAGTTTCGAGAACATGAGGGGAAGACAAGAGGGTCAAACATACCTGTTTATGAAGCCGACAGCGGATCAAAGTTCGCGTGGTACTGGACCTTGAGCGAACAAAGAGAAGGGAGCAACGAACAAAGCGAAGCTACCAGAACGATTTCAAAAGTCTTCGAGTATGTGAGGACTCAAAGACGTTTATTGAAAGAAGTCGTGAAAGGAGGAAAAGTCACTCGGGCGGTGTCGCGAGAGAGACAAAGAGGAAAAGATGGGAGGGTCGTGAGATGAGGGGGTGGTGGGTTGTGTATTTTGGGGTTTTTTCAAGTTTTTTTTTGTGTTTTTCTTTCCGAGTGGAAATGAAGTGAGCAGAAACAGAGAACTAGTACGAATACTGTTCCTCCGGACTGGCTCGACTTTATGGGTTTTTTGGGTTGTTTGATAAAGGTTGGTTTTGCGGTTGAGGAGGGAAGAAAGAGAAATTCGTTTCCCGTGATGGAAATTATTTTTTTTGCTTGGCCGCACTTCTTGCCTGGACTGGACCTAACACTGGGCAGAGGCTAGCAAAGGTACGTACTCTTTAGTTTTCATGGTCATGGTGGAGGGGAAGGAAGGATTGGTGGAGTGAACCTGCCACCTACCTTCCGTCACTGTCGCACTCTGACCTGCCAGAACTCGAGTAAGTGGGGTACTTGCCAGCTGGCTGTGATAAGCAGGCGAGTGATACTTATGTCATTCACTAACAGATTTATGCGCATGACGGCACCTTATACTGCTAAGATGCGGGGACACGTGCCCTACTTTGACCATCTCGGCAGTGGCCAAGGTACTTGCGGCGCCGCCGTGTTAAAGATGGCAAACGTTGAAATTTTTGTCAATTCTTTCTGAAGCTAACAAATTCCAGGCAACTAGTCTAGCAGTCTAGGTAGTCCAACGTCAGGTGCTGGTTGGTCTGAAAGACAAACTGTGCGAGAAAATTGTTTTTTGCTTGTATGAATGGATTTGTCAAACAAGACTATGACGATTTTTTTCTATATTATGTCTCATATTTTACAACGGCAGTCAGCAAGAATGGCATTGCTTGTCATGGATGTTTTGGCTAGGATGTTCGAAAAAGCAATATCAAGCAAGACAGTTGCACTAGCCGCCTTTAGAGCCAGAATGCCATTACTTGAACTGACCATCTACACCGCCAAAGATGGACATATGTACATACATCCTATTGCCGCGCATGAACGCAACAAGTGGCCTCTTGGCCTGAGATAACAAACCTTAGATGTCTGGCGTAGTATCAACAAGCCATATGAAACTCTTAATACACGGTATGAGACGATGGTCTTACGAGAGGGCCGAATCCGCGAACAGGCACAGTTGATATGACTTATCACTAGTCAAGCCATCTTGATACTTACAATATCATAATGAGAGATGGCCAGTAAAATGTCCCGAACCTATTATGTTGAATGGTTCTTTTGTAACATTTCGGGCTATGGTCTTACATCAACAGAAGTACATGAACCTGTGCGAAGAACATCAATAATGGTGTCGAAACTAATGGATAAGGTAATGGATGTAAACCATCATGTTCGTATCTATGGGAGTAATACTTTATACCATGGATATTGAGAGATCTCAATGGATAGTATACGAATGGATAGTATACGCATTAGTAATCCTCATCTTGTGTTTCATAACAATGTTTCCAAATCCTCATGAAGCGCATTCTCTGATGGAGAATTAGAAAAGAAGACATGGAAGCAATTTCGGAAATCATTCATGTCCTAGCGCATAATCGTATTTTTCAGTGATCTTCAACCCGCATTTGCGTGTTGCGCAAATGCTCGCTTCTGCTCATGGCTCAAGCTGACCCGCTCTTATCTTATCATCATCCCAGCTCCAAAGTGACGTTCACCTCTCCCAAGCCCATCCCCACCATTACATATATCTCCAAACTCCGAACGCGGCATCCGCAAAATAGAAATCTAGAATCGGCCGCTCGTCGCTGACTGAGCTTCAAGCTGAATCTTCTAGAAGCTGAAGGAGTCTCACATTAACCTCGACGATACACGACCTGCATCGCCATGACCCGTTCGCCCTGTTAAGTCCCAACGTTATCATCCAACTCTAATTCTAATCTCTCCCCTCCGCCACTCCCGCAGGCCGCAGCTATGTTCTCGACATTCACGGGCAACTCACGGCGCCCTCGAAACGTCAACCTCAGTGGTTCCGCCGGGAACCCTTTTGCCAACACTTCGTGGTCGCCGTCTGCGGTTTCGAACGCCACAAAGACCGTGTCGAATGCCCAAGCCGAGCGTGAGAGGCGACAAGCTGAACGAACGAGACTAAAGGCTGCTGGGAAAATACAACGAACATGGAGGGGCTATAGAACAAGAGCAGAGTTAAGAGAATCTCAGAGGGATGCTTTCGATGCTCTATACAAGCCCGGGTCCAACCAAATACCCTCCGAAAGGCTTCCTGAAGCATTTACCCTGCTTCTGTCTTTCTTCGCCTTGAGACGAGATGACGACATCCAAAGAGCTATCTGTTATGCGCACGATACCGAGTCTGTGGATCTCCGAGAAATTGCACCATCGAATGTTCACCCCTCGCGAGTAGGACAGCTTATTCGACTGCTTCTATGTGCACTAGACAAATCCGTTTCAGCAAGGTACGTGATTCTATATCTGAGAAGCTTATATCTGGCTATTGTCTAACTGACTTGTACAGGAATCTTTCTGGTGATACACATCTCGTTTTCAAGCTTGTGATCCGCCTCGTGACAAGTTATCCCGACTTGGGTCTCCTTGCGATCGACGATTACTATAAGGTGGTTGGCAAAGTGTGTCAAGCTGGAAGTCTTGGTGAGCAGTGGCAAGATATTGTCCTCCAAGCCATCACCAGCCCCTTTAAGATTACTTCTCAGGATGGTTAGTATTGAGAACATAATTCCCTGGACTCTATTGACATTTCTCTAGCGATCTTACAAGTGTATCATGCCTTCGCATTCTCGTTCTTGACCAAAGATCACCTGCGTTTCTTCGAGGAGAATATTTCAGATTTATCTCGTACAATTAGCCTCTCTCAACTGGCTAGGGCGATAGTGGCGGGTTCACCACCAATCTCGAGCTCGCAATATTCTCAAGATGCTCAGCTTTGGCAGCTTGCTCATTTCATTGATCTGAGTCGCTTCAGCGCCAATTCTGGCTCCGACACAAGTGTCTTGGAAACACTCTACAATCAGCTATCAGCCCTTTCTTCTTCTATCAGCATTCGGCTGTCGGTTTCGGTTAAGACCAGCGAGGACGACGAGAATGACTCCGAAGAGTCACTTGCACTACCACTTGATCCCTATGTTACCTCTCAATTATTGTCTTTGGTGGACAGCAAAGGTGTCGCACAGACCTTACACGACTTCTCTATCAACCTGGCGGGGTCTTCACAACAAGAGTACCAGAGCACAAGCTTCCTTGCGGGATACATCTTAACCCTGCTCCGATGCTTTCCCTCGAACGGTGACGATATCCGAATGCGTCTCTTCCTCGAAGAAATTCCCACATTATCGGGCGATATTCCAACCATCAAGTTCCTCTGGCATATGATGGTAAAGACATCTGTCTTCTACAAGTTGAGAACAGAGGCGGAGCCGCCTCTTGAAATCCTACGCCGATATCTTGGTGCTACGGCTGGAAGCACCGTTTCTCTGGAAGAGGGACAAGACTGGCGAATTATCCTCTTGTTCCTTGAACTCTACATCTTCATCCTTCGTCTGAGCGATGATGAGGACTTCTTTTATGGCATCTATCCACCAGTTGTGCAACAAGCCCCGTCCACTTCCCGCATTCGATCCTGTAGTCTTTCACTGGAACATGTCGAGATGCTAACAAGTTTCCTCAAGAACACTGCTTTCACACTCCATTACAAAACACAGGAGCTTTCTAAATCGCGTAGCGATCTGGAAACTGCTTCACAAAATCGCGTGGACGCTTATTTCGGTACCGGAGAAGCAATCACGACGAATCAAGGGCAGGACACGCGTTTGCCCAAAAGTCCAACAACTTTGGATATTGACAGCTTGCGTAACATTGTGACATCAGCAATGAAAATGCTGTACGAGCGGGACTCGAGGAAACAGTTCTTACCTACAAACCACTGGCTCATGACGTCAAAGCTCGACCAGGGAGACTTCATCGCCGCCGTTATTGCAGAAGAAAAGCGGCAGATCGAGGAGAACTCAGACGAAAGCGATGACGATATGGAAAACGCATACGGTAGTGCTCCTGGGTTCTATTCAACCATGGCTGGTCAGCGATTATCACGGCACGCGAGACTTGAGCGATTGAAGGCTCAACAGTTACGGACCCAAAGAGAGCGTCGCCTAGCAGAGATGGGGCCGAAGCTGGAGATATTGAAGCATATGCCCTATGCTGTTCCCTTCGAGACCCGCGTCAAGATCTTCCGCCAGTTCATCCATTTAGATCGAGCTCAGAGAGAGGGTAACAACCCGAATTTCTTTACGAGTCCCTTCGCCAGACACCATGCACAAATCTCGCGGAAGCAACTCTTTGAGGATGCATACAATCAATTCTATGAGCTAGGGGAAGGCCTCAAGGATCCTATTCAAATCACGTTTGTCGATCAATTTGGTGCTCAAGAGGCTGGAATTGACGGCGGAGGTGTTACAAAGGAGTTTCTCATCAGCGTGACGACGGAAGCGTTTAGCGCCGAACATGGTAAGGGCATGTTTACATCGAGCGAAAAGGGGCTGCTCTTCCCTGATCCCATAGCTCTTGACGTCGTTCGTGAAAAGCTCAAGATGCGTGGATACTCGGAGACTGATAGGGAGTACCGAGAATGCATTGGAACTTTGCTCAAGCGTATGGAGTTCCTTGGCAGGATCGTGGGCAAGTGCATGTATGAAGGTATCCTCGTCGACCTAGCATTTGCTGGCTTCTTCCTTCTCAAGTGGGCGTCAACAGGTCCCAACGACGAGAAGAACTATAAAGGCAGCGTCAACGATCTTCGTGACATGGACGAAGGGCTCTACAACGGAATGCTGCAACTCAAGAACTATACAGGAGACGTTTCCGAACTAGGCATTGATTTCACGATTGCAGATCAGATCACACCGCCAGGTGAACCAGTCAAGACTGTTACCAAGAAACTGATAGCCAATGGCGACCAAACCTATGTTACCAACGACAACCGGCTTCTGTACATCTCGTACGTTGCTCGCCATCGCTTGGTGGTGCAGCCAGCTCTACAGACCGCAGCCTTCTTGCGCGGCCTACGTTCCATCATCCGCCCAAATTGGCTGTCCATGTTTAATCAGTCAGAGCTACAGCGTCTTGTGGGTGGCGACTCGTCTGAGATCGATATCGAAGATCTCCGTAAGCACACAGTTTACAGCGGTCTTTTTGAAATCGGCGACGATGGACAAGAGCATGACACTATCAAGCTATTTTGGAAAGTTATGCGCAGCTTCACAGACTCTCAACGTCGTGATGTGCTCAAGTATGTCAGTTCGACACCACGAGCGCCTTTACTGGGCTTCTCGCAATTGATGCCAAAATTTAGCATCCGTGATGGAGGTACGGATGAGGAGAGGCTGCCAAGCACGAGCACATGTGTCAATCTGCTCAAGCTGCCGGTATATACTTCGGAAGCGAGGCTTCGGGACAAGTTGCTCTACGCCGTGCAGTCGGGAGCGGGTTTTGATTTGAGTTAAGCACCCGTGGATGGATGGCTATTAGTCTTTTGATGGAATACGGTTTAGGGAGTCAGGAGTCTAGGACTTTTCATGCATAAGCGTCGGACATGGCAGTTTGGAATATAGCATTGTGGTTATCGGCATACAAGCCGTACGCCAGCCACTTGGTAGATGAGGCATATAGTAAACGTATCATGACGACCAAGCACTTCTCGATCTGCCTTCTTTCCGGTGATCAATATATTTGAAAGCTAGCCTTTGCAAAAGCTTCACGGTGCAAATAATAAATTACCTAAGAAGCTTGTCTAAAGTGATCGTCTAAAGTGACATAAACTGGCTGACTGGTTTCGTCTCTTATGGTCGCGGCAGCCAAGACTTGCAATGCAGCGTTGCCTCCCGCATATCTGGAACTTGCTTCTTGACTGAACACCTGAACAGCTACTTTCTGCAAAAATCAACAAGCCCCAAGGATTATTCAATCAAATATTTCCGACATCCTGGTAGCTCCTGGCTATTAATGTAGGTTTTCTTTTATACAAGTCGAGGATCATTTGGCCAAACAAGCCATTGGCCCATGAGAACCTAATTTATATCAGCAGCATTCTCACCCATGATTTGTGTCAACACAACTTACCATGATCTTGTCCAGTGCTTCTCATTGAAGCTGTTTACTGTCTCGTGTATGAGACCAAGTCCGCTCGTTGAGTTCATCAACTGACGAATGCCATCAACAATCTCATCATCGTCATCGCTCGTCAAGAGCTGAACGATGAGTCCCATAGGCCATGCCATCCCGGGGCCAAGATGTGGTCCGCCTGTGGCATTGAGGACTGGGCCTCGTGCGTAGTATGGGTTAGACGGACTGAGAACAAAGGCGCGCGTGTTGTCATAGACGTGCTGCGAAGCCGGCTTGTAACCCATGTGCGGAATACTAAGCAGAGAAGGCAGATTCGCATCGTCCATGAGATTGTAAGATCCAAACCCGTCGATCTCATAGGCGTACATCTCTCCGTATACGGGGTGTTGAATGATGGCGTGTTCGTTGATGCCATATTCAATACCGCTTGCTAGTGCCTCCATCTGCTTGGCCAATTCCTCATCCAAAGGTCGCATGATCTTTGCGCAGGAGGTGAGATACCTCGAAAACATCATGTTTGCGGGTATCAAGTACTGATAGATACAGGCATCGTCAGATGGTCGGAAGAAGCTGCGCACAAGACCAATATGACCTTTCACAGGCGCTCCATGGCCATGATTGGAGACAGTCTCTGAAGCACTATCCGCATTTCGCAGCCATGTATAAGCTGGTTTCTGAACCATGCCTTGATCATCATATGTCCCCTCCTGCATGTGCTCGGCGACCTTCATGATCTTCCTAACGGCCTCAACCCAGCCAAACTTTCCAAAGAAGTCGCCATCCTCCGTCTCTTCGTAGTAGTCCCATGATAGCTGTAGAAACGAGGCAAGAGAGTCGAGCTCGTACTTGCATTCGAAGACGAAGTCGGGGTCGTATTTTGGGCTGACAGTGTCTCGAGCCTGGACGGATCGTTTTGCCCGGGGCAGTTTGGCTTCGGGTGGGGCATGAAAGGCGTTACAGAAAGGCGACTTTGTGAGGTATCGAGCTTGAAGGTTGATTGCTCCTCGGAAGATAGATGCGACTTCATCATCGGGGAGAACGGATTTATATGACTGCAATTGATTTGCGCTATCACGCAGCCATTGAGCTTTAATATCACCTGTGGTAATAAATGCCAGCTGAAGTGCGTATGTCAGTCAATGACAATATCTCAACTTCGTGATAGCCTCACTCACCTCTTCCTCGGCATTATCCGCCGAAACACCCCTCCAGGCCAATGTTGTGTCCAAAGTGTTAGGCCATGTATTCAGGAACAAACGATAAAGATCTGGATCACCAATAGCTTGATCCATCTCCTCGTAAATTACATGCTCAACCGCTGGCACTGAATGTGTGCGGCAGTCTTTGCTGGGACGCTGAAGCGGGAACGCATAGCGCCCTGACGAGAGGGGTTCATGCCGCTCACGGGCGAATTGCTCGTAATTGGGGCAATTAGCAGAGACAGCTGCTATGCCTAGAAAGAACGAAACAAGACGGTACATTTTGGTGATGTCTCCGTCATTTGACGTTGTTCAGCGTGGAAGAAGAATCATGTTGGTTCGCCCTTGTTTCGTATGGACTGTAACAAGTAACGTACCTCAGCTACCTCACTCACTTTTAGGGGGGAAGAATTCAGGGTCTGGTTTTGGGGAGTGTTTGTGGAGACCAACAGGTAATCCTTGACCCCTGACTAGGACAAAGATGGACTGAAGCTGGGGAAGCGATGCAGAGATGGATGGTTCCTCGATCGGCTTCTTGAGTCTAGAATCCATGCTTAAAATAACTGTATATTTTCTCACTCCTGATAACCTGTGTTACACTACATACGTAGGTGCATTAGTACGAAGCTTTAACCAACCTGTACCCTTTATTTAGGCCATGACAGACCTAGCAATGAGATGGAGCATCTGTTTCGGTGCGTACCCAGTATTGTTTCACATATCCCATCATTTCCTTGTTCACAGTCAGAGTCTTGGTCACAGCTATCGTAGTAGATTCGTGACAAAGTGCATCATCAACGCTGCGATGCACAGATTTATTATTTGTTTGTGATTGTATTAATGCATCTAGATAGAAACATAAATACAATACTCGCTCAGCCTGGACGACAATGCTCACATTACCAGTTGAACAACATCCTGTGTACCATTGCATCAAATCAGACATCTCAGTCTTGGGTTACACAAAGATGATACCCCCGTTCGACGCTTTTCTCCCCACCAACTATCTCATCAGAGAAGACTGCCTCGGGCTGGTAAACAACAACTTTGGTCTTTTCTTTGAGGTTCTGCCTTTCGTAGAGGTGAATCCATGGCCTACAGCCATCTTGATCGATCCACAAGGCAGTGTTGTCCTTTGGGCCCAGGCTCTATGCCCGTGGGCAGAATGGGTTGACATGACTTACTTTGGTGTTCATCGTACACTGACTGAGCTGGCGGATAGTGGCGCGTCCTGCTCTGACTATCAATCTGTCAGATATTGGTTCGCGAGACCGTTGGCGTAAGTTGGCAATCGGGTGGGTTTCGTGAATGGGTTGGACACCAATCATATTTTCGTAGCGAATACATTGCTATAGAATTGACACGCTGCAAGGAGATATTTGCTATCGTCATTTCGTACTTGGTGTTGGTAGCAATAATACATAATGACAGAGGGATTTCTCTTCACTCGATCACCATGCAAAACAAACAGATCATTCATGACACCTATAAATCCATAAAATTTTCATAAGTATTGGTTCATTTTATAGTATATGGACTACGTAGTTTCATCACCGCGTAGTAGAGTTTTTAATAAATGACTATTCTGCATTTATGTATAGGGTAACCAGTCTGAGATGCAGACTGCAGACTCTCGACCTCAAACACTTGCCAGAAAGACACATAATAGAATCAGTCATAGCTTGCTGGATACAAAGACAATAAATGGCTTCTGATGCATATTGTTTGGAATTATCTTGACAAGGCATGGTGATGGACGGCGAAATATGCCACTATACCGAAGCAATCCGCTGATACCCCAAGAGCCAATACCGCGGCAAAAGAGTGCATTGAGCCGAGTGAAAGCATCGGGAACCAGCATCAGAATACCGAACGCTTGGGGCATTTGATTGACGTAATTGATCATGGACCCTTGTTAGATGGACATTCGCGATGAGAATCAATCAACAGCTAATAATCAATCAAGCCAAGTCACTGGGACAATCGTAAAGGTTGAATATATCGATTCATTGGGCATGGTAAAGCGATCTTGCATAATAGAAAGCACATGTGACCTCCAACATCTTGTAGGTATGATGACATTGGCCTGGACTTGCACATGCTAACCTTGGGCCACGGCTACCCCAGGTTATATCTGGGAACCAAATGCGATGCTGATCAGCCGAGTTTAAGACAGTGTGATTGTGGATTGTGGCCTCGGTTATATACAACCGATTGCCGGTGAGAGCCTCGCAAATCAATAATGAAGTTAGATAATTCCCAGCTGGAAATGCTATAGTGAATAGAACAGAATATGCCACATGTACGAGTGAAATATATAGTTATACCCTTGATTGAAAAAAATGACCTAGGTAGAGATCCGAGGATAATATCGAGATGAGGCAGAGAAGCCCGAGAACAAAGCCCCAGGATCTATAACGACACCCACTAAAGAACCAATAAGTGACGAGATAATTGTCAAAAAACGGCATCGCACACCCCCACTACCTTCCTAGACCATCGCACCAGGAAAGCAAGTCAACGACGGAAAGTCGTTTTAGTCGCCGCCGGCCCCAGGACATTTCTCTCCTCACCTTGCTTGAGCTCTTCTCCCAAAAGGACTCTATTCTTTTCTTTCCTTTCTTATTTCTTCTGGCCATCTTCCTTCTGGTGGCTGAATAACTCAATCCTATTCCAGCCCTTCGTCTCGTCATCATGCCCGCCCCACGACCAGTTTCGCGATGCGTCCAGCGCAGCTCGCAAGTGCTTTCTCGAACCCAGCTGCGTCCCGCCAGATCAACCTTTTCCCCCGCCACAATCTCTGCTAGATCCTCTATCCCAAGGAGGACGAGTACAGCAGTATGGTCGGCTGCAAAAGTCCCAATGGCCTCTCGCGCCTTCAGCACCACTTCGAGATTGCGAGATGACGACACAGATTTTGACCCCGCGACTGTTGAACGCGAGTCTGACGAGGTTGATGTCTGTATTGTAGGAGCCGGTCCTGCCGGTCTCAGTGCTGCTATTCGTCTCAAGCAACTTGCCAATGAGGCTGGAAACGAGGACTTCCGTGTGCTTGTCCTGGAAAAGGCAGGCGATCTCGGTGCTCACATCCTCTCTGGAGCTGTCATTCAACCTACCGCCATTAATGAATTGATTCCCGACTGGCTCGATGAGAACAACCCAAACCGCTTCGAACACGCCACTCCCGCCGGCACCGATCGTATGCGATTCCTTACCAAGAACTCTGCTATTCCTATTCCCGCGCCTCCTCAGATGACCAACCACGGAAACTACATTGTCAGCTTGAACCAATTCGTTAAGTGGCTCGGTGAGCGTGCGGAAGAGGTCGGCGTTGAGGTCTACCCCGGCTTTGCCGCTTCTGAGGTTGTCTACCATTCCGATGGCTCCGTCAAGGGTGTTGCTACCAATGATCTCGGTGTTGGCCGTGATGGCAAGCCCAAGGAAACATTCGAGCGAGGCATGGAGTTCCACGCCCGAGTCACCATGTTTGGCGAGGGTTGCCACGGAAGTTTGAGCAAGCAAGTCATCAACAAGTTCGATTTGCGGAGGGACAGCCAGCACCAGACTTACGGTCTTGGTGTTAAGGAGGTCTGGGAGATTGATCCTGCCAAGTTCGAAAAGGGTCTGGTTGTGCACTCAATGGGTTACCCGCTGCCCAAGGACGTGTACGGTGGTTCTTTTATGTATCACTTTGGCGAAAACCTTGTTCAGATCGGTCTTGTTGTCTCTCTCGACTACTCGAACCCCTGGATGTCGCCATACCAAGAGTTCCAGAAGCTCAAGAAACACCCTCTTTTCCGCGATGTTCTTGAGGGTGGAAAGTGCATCTCATATGGTGCCCGTGCTCTGATCGAGGGTGGTTTCCAGTCCATTCCCAAAGTCGCTTTCCCTGGTGGTGCGCTCATTGGTGACTCGGCTGGTTTTGTCAATGTTCCCAAGGTCAAGGGCACACACAATGCCATGAAGTCAGGTATGCTGGCCGCTGAGGCAGCATGGACTGCTCTGAGCGAGAAGACCGACGAAGGCACAGTCTTCCTGTACGACTACGAGAACAAGCTTCGTGACTCTTCCATCTGGAAGGAGCTCCACGAGGTCCGTAACATGCGGCCATCCTTCCACAACCCTCTCGGTCTTTACGGCGGTATCATGTACTCCGGTCTCGAGGCCTATGTCTTCAAGGGCCGCGTTCCTTGGACTCTCAAGCACAAGACCACCGACCACGAGTCTATTCTCCCCGCCGACAAGGTCCCCAAGATCGAGTACGAGAAGCCCGACGGCAAGCTCACCTTTGATATCTTGACAAGTGTCTCCCGTACTGGAACCAACCACGAGGAGGACCAACCCGTTCACCTTCAAGTCAAGGACTGGGACGCACACACTGAGTCAACATACCCTCCCTACAAGGGCCTGGAGAACCGCTTCTGCCCAGCTGGTGTGTATGAGTATGTTGAGGATGAGTCCAAGCCCCATGGCGTTCGGTTCCAGATCAACGCACAAAAGTAAGTTGATTTATAATTGTGCTTCGTTTTTGAGTTGGAAACTTGATAACTAACATTGAAATAGCTGTATTCACTGCAAGACATGTGACATCAAGGCACCTCACCAAGACATCAACTGGCAAGTGCCACAGGGAGGTGAGGGTCCCAAGTACTACATGACCTAAGAAAAACAAACACATGTTTTGTCGCGAACCCTCTTTTTTATTGTTTTATTATGTATGATACCTGATTTATATACCTGGATGCATACTCGGCGTGTTGGGGAAAGCAACTTTGGCACAAAGCCACATGCAAAAGGCGGATTGAATTTGTCACTGGGAGCATATTGGATTAGAAGCCAAGCTACCAAATATTGCTTTGATATGAGATCTAGACCTTTCAGTTGGGAAGTCGACCAAAAGCGTGCTAGGCAACGGAGGTTTACCTCTTTTAGCCGGTACCAAGCGCGATACCGACTTTGGAGCCGCATGAACGTGATGGGTCTTGCTTGACCTTATCAGTAGGCGAACCAACGGTGAAGTCAAAATCTAGAACCTCCGATCCATGGAGAGCGCCTGGTCCCTGCGATTTCCGCGGGCATGATATGCTTTGAAACTAGAAAGCTATCTGGCTCACTCAAGAACATATCGCGAGCGTAGCTTAACTCAAACACCAAAGTCGACGATGAATCTTCTGTGGCTCAGGAAAGTTGAAGACAAAAGTTATATCATGTAATGGAGCAACCGAAAACTACATAAATGCTGCCACGTGCAAAGTCTACTTGTTTTTATATATGTGAGCAATAAGAATAAAATTCTGATGGAACTTTGTATAGTCTCATAGAATCATAATCGTCGAAGCGAGCACTGCAGTGCGGAGTCAGTTCAAAATCCAGCAAGATTGCCATGAGGCTTGCAAGACAATGATAGATCCTAGTAGAAGCTTAGAGAATCCCAAGTGAGGCTGGTTAGGACCTTTTGAACAGAAACGCTTTTGAGCATTCAGCGAAAGTGGAGTCAGCGTCCAGACCAAGTCTAGGACTGGACTGGGAGCGTGTTGCGAAACAAGGAAATTGTTAGTGAGGTACTTCTCTTAGCAGCCCCCCAGCTCTTGGGCGCCTTCTCGTAAAAGGTAGCAGTACTCGGCGATCCTTGACAATCAAAATTTTCGTGCGACCATTTGGCGTCAAATTGCCCGCAGCATCCTGGAACGTGTCCTTAATGCGGACTGGGGTTTTCACGAACCACAATACTTGACTTTGCAAGGTCCAGACTCAGATTTCCGAGTCTACGAATATGCATCACAATACAGAAGCTTGAGCATCGAACCAAGAATCGATGCGGAAACAGACGCAGGACGATGGAGAATGAATGAAGATCAACGACTGAACCATCATGACGACTGCAAATTTTAAAGGCAACTGCCAAAGGGTCGATGTACTGAGTACATGATGCAAGAAGCCAACTAGTGGACGCACAGAGCCAGCCTCCCTAGCACTGCGAGGGGGCCGATTGGGGTGTGGACTGATTCATGGTTGGCCAGAGTTGAATGACTCACTAAGTCAGCGGGCGGTTGGGGCTACAGAGCGAAAGGGCACCAAGGACATGAGAAAAATGGAAAAACCCACTGCCTGCCTGCTGCTGGTTGCCGCCGCCTGGGCGAAAAAATTGCTTTGCGGTGTGTCCGGAAACCAGGCTTTGTGTTGTACTGTAGAGCAGGTTAGGTTATGCCGAAAGTAGTTTTCTTCTGCAGCTGCAGACCATGGCATAATGTTTCTGAAAGGATGAGACGCTTGCGAGACAGTCATCGCTATCAGCAACATTCGACCACACAGGCCTCTGAGGCTGCTAGGGTGACGACGCGTCGCGATGGAGGGCGCGTGGACTGAGGAAATTATCAGTGAAGGGGGCAGAGCGTGTTTCAGGGTCCCATTATGTTAGGTTGTTGGTGGTGGTTGGCAAGAGTTGGTAGTTGGGTTGGGATAAGAGTCCCACGGGGGCGAGAAGAGGGTTTGACAGGACCGAGCATGGCTGGAACTTGAAAGTAGTGGGTGTCCGCTCCGACACTGACGGGGGTACGCGGTTGTGATTGGAGCAACGGGTGTGATCATGGTGCGCTAACGGACGAGAGCAATCAGACTGAAGGCGAGAGGAGTCTGATCTGAAATGAGTGAGTAGAAAAGCCGAAAAGTAACCAACCACGCCGCGTCGGACTAGGCCCCCCCGGTCCATAATTTCAGTCCGTATCCGAGGTCCACAGGCATCTGAGGGCTCCATGGATAGGCGCTGTGACGCTCTTGTCGCCGCCGGATTGCGTGCTGCTGTCGTTGCAAATTCCGGCTTGAGTCAAGCCAGTCCAGGTCAAGTCAGGCTCTGCTCGTCGCTGGGTCTCGGTGCCCGCCTTTCCCACCTTCGTGATCGTTCCCGTCACTGTTGGGCTTCGTTTTCGTCCATGGTGATTCGTTCGGTGCTGGTTCTCATCGTTCGCTATTACTCTTCTGTTGTTGATTTTATCTGGTCTCGGTTGCATAGTTGTCCTCGTGAGGGCTCGCGTCGCTTGTTGAATTGAGCATTCTGTTCGTATGCTTGTTGTTGCTTCTTCAACCTGCAGATTGAGGTGAGGTTTGTGGGTTGGAGAGGAAGAGTAGGTGAGAGGTTAGCTGAGGTGACGGAGGGACAGAAAAGAAAGCCCAGGGGGCAAGAGATGACGACAGGAAAAGAAACGAGAGGGAGGAAGCAGGTGGGCTGACCGCGCCAAACACCCTCGGTCGCGCTAGGGGTTACAGGACCAGGAAGCATGCGTCCTCTGATTAATCAGAACCTAGAGAAGCAGAAAAAACAAGACAAGACAAAGAAAGAGCAGTGGTAAGTATGGCCCAATACATTGTCTGGACTCTTTTCTATTTTTTTTTACATCCGTCAGTGGCCAGGTTTTCTGTCAACTTGGATACATACCTGCTTAGAAAGCTACTACGCTTGGGCACGATTCCTTCCTCGTGATCTCTTGTTTCTCAGTGAGCAACAAGCGGGAAGTGAAGGACATGTCGGTTGAGATTGAGCTGCTACGCGGCCTACATGTATGTACATTGGGCAGCAGGGCACCTGGCCTATCCTATCTGCTTGCCTGTTAGTGGCGACCCTGAAGAGTTTTGTCTTTCAGTGCAGTGCTATTCAGTGCATTGCAGATGCGGTAGTATGCACTGAAAAAGGTAACCAAAATCCCAGGTTCGTGTTGAAAGGTAACTTGTACATAGACTTTGAGTTTGTTATAGCGACACTTCAGGGGCTTAAGGCTCGGACTGGGGTGCGAGTGTGGGAAAAAAGGAGATAAAGTCAGCGTCGCAAGTGTGTTTGATTGGACCGACGGAGTTTAGTGCGTAAACTAGCGCACGCCAAGCCTGCCAGCGGCGACGCCACAGGTTGTGTTGTTGCCTGGGGTGTCCTGCCTGAGCAGCCTTTGCCCAAAATTATAAGTAGCCAGCCCTCCCCTCGCCCGCCTGTTTCGAAAGACCTGCGCGGAAGTCCCGACTGACGGCCCTACGTACCAACCACTTACGTCCGGCCTCTCTTTTTATTCTTGCTCCCCCACGACGTCACACCCCACATCACACCTCCCTTACCTAACCAACCTCACTTACCTTTGACAATATTCACAGCCTCACATCTCTTTGGGATAAAAAGGCTATTGTCTCTTCTCTTTGTCTCTCTACGTCACGATCTTGCCCTCTCGCAGACGTGATCCCATTCTCTAGCACTGGAAGAAAAGACCTTGGTGCAGACACCCTAATCGACCAGGTCACAGAAAAAGAACTGAAACACGTTCTTTTCACTCTTCGCTCCTTGCGCGCAATCGATATCAACGACGACCGGAACGAAGCGATACCCGCCGACACCCGTCATCGTCACCTCCGAATCGTTGTGCTGTTGTAGACAACAATAAAAGAACAAAAAAAAGAAGCTGCTGTGAAGTGAAAGAAGCTCGTGGTCTTCCAATACCTAATTCCTGGGTCGATATCTTGAGTATCGCCTACCAAAAAAAAAGTTCGACCACATTCGTTCCGTCATCTTCCATATCGTTCTGCATCGAATCTTCGCATTCGACGCTTTCCAGGAACAATCTCTATTCAATTGCTGGGTCAGTTTCTTTGTAGGGGACACATTCACTTGTTTCTCTCCCGCTATTGGTAGGTGCTCCATGATTCACTACACTGCCCCACTCGGCCTATAAAAGGCCAGCTTCTTCTCCCTTTCTACAACTTCCCCTCTGCATCATACCCAACGGCGCTACATTCTTTGTGCCCCGTTGCATTATCTACATCGCGCTCGCATCTCCCTTTGAGGGTATGATGCATGATCTTTTTATTTAATGCGCGATGCTAACCTCAGTCTGCTCATAGATCTGTTCAGCGATTGTTCGTAACCGTTGACACTTCTCGATACCGACTCCAATCATGGAAGGCATCCAGACACACCCGTCTAACGCGGCGCAAGCCAAGGCCTTTACTGCGCCTGGATCGCTGTCGTTCCCCGGAGCTACCAACGAGTTGACACCGCCGCCTGTCGGAAACGGCGATGCTGCTCAGCGACCCGCTCCCAATGGCCAGCAGGCGGCAAATGGCAATGGGGTGGCACCCGCAACGCCTGTCGCGACGCCTGCTGCCACTCAAGGACCCAGTGGAATCACTCCCACTCTACAGTATGTATCCTCCTGAGTGACCTTTTTATGCTCAGTGAGGCTTATCTCGCAAACTTAAAGGAACATCGTGGCTACAGTAAACCTTGACTGCCGCTTGGACCTCAAGACCATCGCTCTGCACGCGCGAAACGCAGAGTACAACCCCAAGGTACATAAGACTTTGTGTACATTGAGCTTAGACACGTTGCTAACATGCCAAGCGTTTCGCCGCCGTCATTATGCGAATTCGTGAGCCCAAGACGACCGCCCTGATCTTCGCTTCCGGCAAGATGGTCGTCACTGGTGCCAAGTCTGAAGACGACTCGAAGCTAGCTTCAAGAAAGTACGCCCGAATCATCCAGAAGCTTGGCTTCAACGCCAAGTTCACGGACTTTAAGATTCAGAACATCGTCGGCTCTTGTGATATCAAGTTCCCTATCCGACTTGAAGGTCTGGCGTCTCGCCATCACAATTTCAGTTCCTACGAACCCGAGTTGTTCCCTGGTCTTATCTACCGCATGATCAAACCTAAGATCGTGCTACTCATCTTCGTCAGTGGAAAGATCGTCTTGACTGGTGCAAAAGTCCGTGAGGAAATTTACCAGGCGTTCGAGATGATCTACCCTGTGTTGCAAGGTTGGTTCATTCTACTGATATTTCGAGTAACGACATGCTAACCCTTCTCAATAGATTTCCGAAAGGTCTAAGGTGCCACCATGTCATCTCTTACTCGACATTATCACATTACTACCCTATCGACGTGTATGATTAGACAAACCGTCACGATACCACGATTGCTTTTCTATTCTCTGGTTTCCACCTGGTCTTGATGCCCAGGTCGGAAGCCAGGAATTTGCGTTTGTACCATTTTGAATCTTTTCTGCATTGCATTGGCGTTGGGAGGGGCGGTCAGGCAGGGGATTTTTACGAGGGATTTCGGTTCAGGGGAAAAAGATAAGATACTCATCCCGCGACACATCTCATAGATTGCTCGCGCCGGTACTGCGGCGCACGCGCTCAGTTGATTTGAGCGCCTCTAATATTTCAGGGATCCGTTGAGTTGAGAGGGCCTGGGGAAACAAAGTCGAGCGAGAGGGGTCGTTGAAATGAACCCTTTTGATGGTTCAATGAAACAAACACAAACTCGGTGACGGGTTCGTGAACGAGCACAATGGAGAGCAAGCCTCCAGCAAATGTTGGTGGCAAGGCAACAACAAGCATGTGGTTATTACCATGATGCCTTGAACCAATACCTGCGAGAAAAGTCTCCAGGTGAACAGTTTTTCACAGTAGTGAGATAGAAATAAAGTTCAAGTTCTCTCCCAAATCTGCAGCCTTTTTGATGTTTTTTTGAGTTCGTGAAATGTGCATGCTCGTGCGATAACGATAAGAGGATTGCACTCACCGCAAAAGAACCCACTCGTGCCCTCCAATAATGGCACCCTTCAAGGTCAACAACCAGCCTTCAGGCTAACCCCGATTGTCGGCAGCGCCAATGCTCATCAGCCGATTTTTAGTCTGGTTCTAGGTTCTTTGACGACGCCTCCCCGGCCGGCCAGCGCCGCGATCGGTGCGCGGGAACGGGGAAAAGTCTTTCGAGTTCATCGGCTCAACTAGACCTTCTTTTGTTGATATTCTTGTAGATAAGTGATTGTTCACTGCAGGAAGCTTGTCCTCTTCTCTCTTCACCTGCAATTCGTTTTCCGTAGGTTTGTCGCAATGGCCGGTGCTCCCTCTTCCATCCTTATCGTCGGTTCGGGCGTCTTCGGTCTCGGTACTGCCTGGGCTTTGACCAAGCGACCTTACTACTCCAACACCACAATCACCGTCGTCGAAGAATGCGCGGGCCAGTTTCCTCCTGAGGATGGTGCCAGTGTAGACTCGTCCCGAATCGTGCGAGCGGATTACTCAGACCCATACTACGCTGCGCTCGCCGCCGAAGCGCAGAAGGAATGGCGAAAACAGGGCGACGACGATGTCGGTGGCCAGGGACGATACTCCGAATCCGGCTTTGTCCTTTGCGCAAGCGAAACACCCAAAGACTTCAAGATGAAGAAGTCTGGCATGGATTATACCAAGGAGAGTGCGAAGAACGTCGAGTTGATCGCGGCGCAGACTGGCCTGCCCATGGACAAGATCCAGAGGCTTGAGAGTACCAAGGCACTACAAGAGTTCCTCGGTACAGAAGGATATCCTGGAGACTGGGGCTACCTTAACGGTAACTCTGGCTGGGCCGATGCCGGAGAGGGTATGAAGTGGCTCTACAAGCAGGCCACTGCCACAGGACGTATCCAGTTCGTCAATAGCAAGGTCACAGAGCTCGTGACAGAGGGTGACCGAGTTGTTGGCGCTAAGTTGAGCGACTCCAAGGTTCTCAAGGCCGAACTGGTCATGGTTGCTGCGGGTGCTTGGTCGGGTTCGCTCGTTGACCTTCGAGGTAGAACAGAGGCCACTGGCCATGCAGTCACGTACATGGACATTACACCAGAGGAGCAGAAGCGCTTGGATAACTTCCCTGTGGTGTTGAACCTTAGCACCGGCTTGTTCCTTATCCCCCCACGAAACAACGTCCTCAAGGTCGCCCGCCACACATTCGGATATATCAACCCCGTTAAGATCGAAAATGCTCTGCCTCCATCACCCAACGACAAGAAGGAGCCTTTTATCGCATCCCAACCCTACACCTCTCGCAACGACTCGGCGAACCCTCTTTCCATCGAGGCCGACCAGGATCTCCGCCGTGCCCTCAAGGACTTGTGTCCTATCCGTGGCTTGGAAACCCGGCCATGGAAGCAGGCTCGAATCTGCTGGTACTCCGACACACGAGACGGCGAATGGCTCATCGATTATCACCCAGGCTGGAAGGGACTCTTCGTCGCGACGGGAGACAGTGGGCACGGATACAAGTTCTTGCCCAACCTTGGTGAGAAGATCGCCGATGTCTTGCAAGGTCAGGGCGGCAAGCTTGGTGAGAAGTGGCGCTGGAGGGAAATGAAGAACGATGGCGTTGGAAGAGAGACAAACGGCGTATACAATGGGTTAATGACGCAGGACGGATCAAGGGGTGGACGTCCTTTGGTGTTGTGCGATGAGCTCGCAAAGGGCCGGGCACCTGTTGGAGAGGCCAAGTCCAAGCTATGATAGAGCATCATGGTCTTGTCCGTCACATTTTGCCACACCCTGTCCATATGTTTTCAGCGCGCGTTTTGAACCGATCAGGGCTTTATATGATAATAGTTGAAGCGTTTGTAGCAGCAAAGAAGATGATTGTTTGTTGAAGGTCGAATGTGTTGCAACGTGACATGGCATGGCATGGCATGACATGATATGACGAGAAGGGAAGGTGAGCTAAGAGTAACAGCACTTGGATTTACATTTCGACTGCATAGTCCTATAGCGGGGCGAGTGAAATAGGCAAGTTAAATAAGCCGAGACGGCGTTTCAGTTAACGCGGATATTTATATACATAAATTCGTCAACCGGAAATGAATTGTCTTGAAGGAGAAGACGTTGTACATGTCCAAGCTTGGAGCCGAGATTTGGACTCAAATACTATCTACTCAGTACTTCAGGTACACAGTAAGTTACGGATAGACTCTTACCATTTCTCATATGATAAGAATAATTATGCTTGTCGAAAAATAAGGCACAAGCTGTTCCTCATTTAAGCTCACAAAGCATATGATGAGCCATACTCGTACAATGTTCTTTTTTTTTTGTTTCATTTTATCATATGGCTCTGTTCTTGGGAGCCAATTTTGAAGGCGTCATCTCGACGCTACGATGTCCTCTTTTGAACTGTCTCCTGTGCAACCTTGGCTGTTGCATTCACGATCAGCTCGTGCTCATGAGAGTGCACCTTTTCCTTATACTCTTCTAGACTCTCGCCCTTCCACTCAATCTCCTTGACCAGGATAGGAGTACCCCTGTCAACCTCAGCAATTACGTAGTGGGCCATGATGCCCGAGCGTGTTAGTCGTCCGGCCTTGAATTCATCATAAGCTCGCTCAATGGCACTAGCTCCGTCAAACTCTCCAGGAAGCGCACTGAATAAGCAGAGTTAGCATCAAAACGAGTTCCCAGGCAGTAAATATGTTTCTGGAAAACTGACGGGTGAAGATTAATGATGTTGATACCCGCCTTCTTTATGGGGTCAAGAAAAGCAGTTGAGAAAACGTGCATCCAGCCAGCGAGAACAATCAGCTCAGGCTTCACCTCTGCTGACAGAATCTTCTCTGCTAGTGCGGCGTCGTACTTTTGACGGCCTTCGACAATTTTCTGCTCATCTGTCTCTCCCTTCTTCAGGAACCCGTCACTAATCAGGTTGAAGTATTCCCAGGGAATGCCTAGTCATGAATTAGTTATTATACAGAGACATATTGCATACGCCGCTTGACTATAGAATTCTATGAGAAATGCCGTACCTGCTTTGTCTGCCCGAACAGTCGCATGTGCATTCTTGCGGTTCACAATGAGAGAAATGATGCGACTGTTGGGGAGAGATCCTGAAGAAATCGCATCTATGATGGCTTGGAAGTTAGAGCCAAAGCCTGAGGCCATGACAAGAATCCGACATGGTGAGTTATCCTGGCTGGACATCTTGGAGAACCTGGCGAAATAATAAAACGATATGCGTGAGTTACTAGTTTCAGGGTATCAATCGATCTCCAGCTTCAAAACTTTCCCCTCCAAAGGGTATCACGTGATGCCGATAGCGGCAGACACACAATTGTTGAAATCGATATGCATGAAGGATCCATTTAACATCTCGTGTCCAGCTTTAGATCTCTTTAAGTCAATATTTAGTTTGGCCCTGTATCTTAGCTGAATAAATGTAGTATCCTTCTCTGAAGTTGTCTCTGGACTTTGGCTGAAGTTTTACACATGTTGGGGTATAGGTAAGTTGAATTCACGTATCAAATCTCCTCGTCTGCTCATAAAATATGCACACAGCGATCTGTACATCTCCCTGTCGTAAAAGGAATAATATCACATGCTCATACAAATCATCTGACAGTCAAATGACACGTGCTTAAGCATATTTAGAAATGAGATATTATGATCCTGGCTTATAGGGTATCTACTTTGAACCAGCAGTTAAACCGACTTGAGAGGAAACAGAGAAGTCTGCCTCTACGATTTATAGTACAAAAATAAACGACCTAAGAGTATGGTCTAAAACAACCTAAACTAAATTACTTATCTATTATGCTTTAAGTGGTCAAGTTATCTAGTACCCTGACTTGTTGCTTGGCCCCACGTCTGGGTCTAGGTTAACTCGAACGCGCCTCAAAGTTGCGACAGCTAAGCTCAGCTCCAGGCGAGATCGCCCTCGTTCTTTCTTGTAATCGGCATTTCACCACCCGCTTTCGACCCCGAAACCACACACGAACACCAGAAATGTACTGATCAAAACTATTCGTGATACAAGACCGATCATGTCCTCCGGCAAGGGTGCCTCCGACTTCCCAAACTTGGAGGCCAAGCTTCAAAAACCGTCCAAGCAATCTGCATTCGAGAAGCAGAAAGCAGAGGCCGAAGCCAAGCGATTACGAGAAGAAGCCGAAACCGCCGCTGTGTACAACGAATTTGTTAAGAGTTTCGACCGCGACGACGATTATGATGGCCACGGTGCGCCAAGCTCCTCAGCGCCTTCGCGCCCTCGACCTGGATTTGGAGGCCCGCCGCCTCCCTCAACACTCGGTCGACGACATTTCGGCACTTCAGGATTGAAGAGTGGCCCGGGAAGTTTAGGACCACCGCCTTCTTCATTTGGGAAAAAGCGATCTTTCCAGGACTTTGCACGGGCGCCTCGTGAGAAAGGAGTACTGGGCTACGACGAGGGCAGCGGCAATGGAGGAGCACTTCCAGCATCCAGAGCTTTCAATACGAGCGATGATGAGGATATGGATGGCGCGACAAATCGAGCTGAGGAGAAAGCGATTGCGAAGCCCACACTGCGACTGTCGAACATACCACCCGGAACCTCACCAGCTACGATCAAGGCGCTGATCCCAGAGAATTTGGTAGTTGAGGATGTCAAAATTACTCCCTCCACCGGCTCTGCAGGTTCGGAACGAAAACATGCGGTTTCGATTGTGGTATTGTCACAGGATACACCCGCAAATGAGATCGAGGCAGCTGTCAATGCGCTGCAGAACCGGTATCTAGGCTATGGCTACTACTTATCTCTTCATCGGCATCTTTCCTCAGCTGTTGCAAGTTCGGCAGCGCTGCCAGTCATTGGTTCCAACTCAGCATCCCATCCCTTCGGAGCGAAACCTGTCGAACAGTCATCGGGACCACAGAATGCACCCGCACAGCACGGCTTCCACAAAGGATTTGCGCCTCCTACCTCCTATGGCCCCCCCGGTGCTGGCGTTAACCGGTCTAATTTGTTACACGTGCCGGTGAAACCCCCATCGGACGTCAAGACCATTCAGTTGATTAGCAAGGTCATTGAAGGAGTTCTCGAGCACGGCCCAGAGTTTGAGGCGCTGCTGATGTCACGGCCTGAGGTTCAAAGGGAAGAGAAGTGGGCGTGGATATGGGATGCAAGAAGTCAAGGTGGCATATGGTATCGATGGAGGTTATGGGAGATTATCACAGGGTCACAACAATCACGACAGAAGGGCAAATACGTCCCCCTTTTCGACGGTTCGCATGCATGGAAGGCTCCGGAGAAGAACCTCAAATTCGAATACACAACCAAACTTGATGAGTTCGTGTCGGATTCAGAGTACAACTCATCAGACGAAGAGGATTTTGACGATGAGAACAAGCGGGAAACCGCGGATCCCGAATCCGACAAAACATTTCTAAGCCCGTTGGATAAGGCCAAGCTCACACATTTACTCGCGCGATTACCAACATCAATGTCGAGGCTGAGGAAGGGCGACGTTGCGAGGGTTACAAGCTTTGCGATCGCGCATGCAAGCCGTGGAGTCGATGAGGTTGTAGGAATGATCACATTTAACGTTGAGAAGCCATTTGCTCTTACCGGCGCAAATCCCGAGAAGAAACCAGACGCTAAAGACCTGCAATCGGGCGCCCAGGAAGAGGCATCGAGGGATGAGGGCGTTGATATCAGTGCTGCTAGCCTGGTAGGCTTATATGTTGTAAGTGATATACTATCATCCTCATCAACAAGCGGCGTGCGGCATGCATGGCGATTTCGACAACTATTCGAGACGGCATTAAAGGACCGCAAGACCTTTGAGACACTAGGCCTCATGGCTGAGCGACTCAAATGGGGCCGTCTACGCGCCGAAAAGTGGAAGCGCAGCATTAATCTTGTCCTTAACCTTTGGGAGGGATGGTGTGTTTTCCCAGCAGAGAGCCAGGAGCTCTTTGTTCGAAGCTTTGAAAATCCACCATCTTTGGTTACTACCGAAAAGGAGGGTAACGAAGAGAGAAAGGGTAAATGGAAGACAGTAGAAGATACACAAGCACGGATGTTGCCAGTCTCAACTGCGGTTGAGGAAGAGGACGATGTGCCGGGCGAGGCGATCGACGAAGACGACATCATAGGGGAGCCGGTGGAAGAGGATGATATTGAGGGAGAGCCTATCGACGAAGAGGATATCGAAGGTGAGCCAATTGATGAGGATAATGTGGCTGGGGAACCAATGGACGAGGACGAGGCTGTAGGAAGCGAACCGCCACCAGCACCTTCAGAACAGCCTCCTGCTGAGAGCGGAAACATGGCCCCAGAACAGCCGTCCAAAGCCGGAGCGCCTAGAAGGCGAATGCGAGCGGTGGATATGTTTGCGGATTCCGACGACTCGGATAAGGAAAAGGACGCATAACGATAGGCGAAGCACGAGGATACCAGTTAATGAATTAAGCGTAACCGTTTCAATCTGCAAGATGGCGCAATCAGACGGCGTAAGACTAAAGCCAAGACCAAGATCAGACCAAGAAACTGGATGCGTCTTGAATTGGCGTGTGACGCCGGGTCTTTGAAGATCACATTGAATATATCCAATATCAAAGCCAGAACATCAAGAGATGTGCTTGTTGAGCAACTAGGCAAAGGCGTGGCAAGAAACTAGACGAGGATCTCACGGGAGATGAACCTAGAACAGAGAGAGAATGTAACGCTGTTACGAAAAGCACATGGGAAGAAATGGGTAGGGCATGTAATCACTGTATCTTTGTTGGTTTGAAGGCTTTTGATGTTTGGAGTCGCGTACGAGCTAAAGCAGCGGACCGTGCCTTTCATGACTGTCAAGCTGTGTATATTGATTTGTTACGTCACGGAGAATAACAATACGAATGGAATTGTCTTGGTGTGAATGAGGTAAAGACAAGATGAGGAAGAGGAAAAAAATGGCAAGAGACTTGTGCATGAGCTATGATGGTGTTGAAGTGGCCGGGGCCTGTGAGCCAATGGAAACTTGCTCACCAGCCAGGTTGGCTGATGGAGCGAGCATACAGTAGTGGAGAGGCAAGAGAGAAGCGGCAAGAACGTTGAAGAATTACGTTAAAGAGATATTTCTAGTGTTTGAGTGTCTATAAATGATCTGGGATTTTTTTTACCGGTTTATTTTGTATGTTGCGTACAGTTGCTGGGCATCAAAACAGTATCGGTCGTCGGACGGAGGTAAATCATCGGGTCCCCGGCCGATCAAATGCATTGCTCCGTGTTGGCGGCCGGAAGATGGATGGGTTCATCGTCACTGGGAAGGAACGGGGCTGCGGGATGGATTCGGCCTTGGCTTCTGAATGGTGTTGCCATGGAAATCATGCTTCATCTCAAAGACGTTGGATATTATCCGTCAGATAGGTACTCGCCTTCTATATATATACTGGTCTATCAGTTCTGTACATGTCTCACCAAATCACTTGTTTCATAACCTTAAAAATACAACCGACTTTTCTATTCCGAGATGACCTGAGCGGGCATCAAATGATAGACGCACCTGAAGTTTGGCCTGTCACTAGCGTCGCAATGATCTTGCTAATCAAGTGCCTCGCTAGGATTAGACACCCTTTGGGGCGCTTCCTGCTAGCTTGTCCGCTGCAGCCCCCGCATGGTGGGGGGACTGATGCACCTTTGCAGGTAGGAAATCCGCCCGGGCCTGTTCACTCCCACTGCTGACAAGGGAGCGGCAGACGCAGACGCAGACGCAAAACGGGAAAGGTTGGGTCCCTGAATAATAGTCTAGGCCTGGGCTGGTTCAAGATCGCACCTTTCTCTGGCCTGTTGGTTTTGTTTCACCTTCTACTTTCAACACAACCCCGACGAAAAGCATATTGGGCTTCAATCAGTCGTCCTCACGGCCCATGCATATTCATCAGCGTCCTATACATCATCGAGTTCAAGTACGACAGTATTACATCGAATAGCGAACCCCCCCACACACGAGATCGACGACTTGCGCTACAGCCGACGCAAACCTCATCTTTTGTAGCCCCTCGCTCATTGCGCAAACATTCCAGGCCTCGATTAACCCTGAATAATTTGCGTCGCTTCTACTATACGGATCCTCACATTCCCATGTCGAATTTTGCGGGAATCGCGCTCTCGTCGTAGCCTCCCGTTGCGGCTTTGCGCCGGCCACAATCTTAACAACCCATCCGAGTTGTTCCACCTCTGTCATCCGTTGTACACAATACTTCCCGAACGACCTCCTCACCATGCCTCTCATCAATGGAATAAAAATGGCCTGGTATGTTGCCGCATGGCCCTGTCGGCACCCGCAGGACTCGGTAGACTTGACTAACTTTTGACCTTGTAGCGAGCCTTGCATCCGAGGTCATCGCTCTACCAAGTGCACACACGCTAATGAGCGACTAATGGTGCCTGTTAGGAAGCCGGGCAGACCTCTCAGTAGCTGTCCTCATCCGGCCTCACGCCCATGCTCTTGTGGAAGAGTCACGGCTGCCATACCCAAGAAACAAGCATGCCATTGTGGTCCCAGCAAAGGCACCGAATCACCAACTCTTAACCCCGAGAATGGCGACAGCGCAAACAGCTCTACACCCCAAAGTCCTGTTAGCAAGACCCCAGGTTCTGGTTATCGAGTGCAAAAGACGAATTCCAAGGGGAGCAACTCGAGTCGAAGGGAGTCGGTTGACCCGGCCGCTTTGCAACGGATGGATCCTAAGATGCTCAACATTCTACCTTCTTTTGAGGACGCCTCCCAAAAGTCTGCCACACCCCTTGCTGATATGAACCCGTATGGGAGCATGGGCATGACTCCTGCAGACAGCCCTTTTGGTCCTGTCATGTATCCAATGTTCCAACACGTTCCAGCCCCTATTCTGAGCCCGGATAGCTCGAAAACTACAATGGCCAACCATTCAGGTTCAATGACAAGTACGCAAGTTCTAGAAGAACCAAGTCAGCCTGCACCCAAAGTTGGCTCTTGTTGTGGAGGAGGGAATGCCCGCAACGCTGCGTCTACTACACCTATAGCACTCGCTTCCGTACCGAGTCCTCCAAAACCTAAAAAGAGTTGTTGTTCCTCGAACAATGACTCACCCAAGACCGACCAAAAGACCGAATCTATACCGTCTAATGACTTACCCACGCCTAATAGTATGATGATGTCGCCTTTTCCGGCACCCATCATGATGCCTAATGGCTTGTATGCCTACTACCCTCAACCCACAGTCTTCACCTATCCACCTCAGTATGGATCGTATTTGCAACCTCTTCAGCCGGAACAATGGAGACAAGTCATGGCTACGATGACGTTTGCTGGTCAAGGAGGCATGCCGTCGCCCTATGGTATGCCTGGTGCGACGCCGTTCCAACCTCCAACAGCCCCTCAAACTCCGCACCCAGCTGCGGGCACTTCTCATCAATGCAGTTGTGGTGCCTCGTGTGAGTGTGTCGGCTGTGCAGCTCATCCGTATAACGAGGCGACGCAGAATTATGTCAAATCGGCTTGGCAGAGTATGATGGATACAGGTTACACCCATGTCAATGGGCACAGCAACGGGCATGGTAACGGTGAGATACCGGCAACAAATGGCCACAGCATGAACGCAAACACGGCGGTTGCACCCTCTATCGGTTCTGCCGAGGGCACCGTGTCGCCAGTTGCCCCACAGACTCCTTCCGAAGCAGCCTCTGGTATTAGTGAAGAGCAGGCATTGTCGGCTAATGACTTCTTCTTTGTCAGCTACCCATTCGGAGACTCCTGTGCAGGCGAGGAAGCGAGTTGCCCATGCGGAGATGACTGTCAATGCTTGGGCTGTGTCATTCATGGTAACAACGAGGCCGTGGTGGAAACAGGGAGCCAGGCCTAGAAAGCAGATACACAGGAATAGGAAGATATCAGAGCTGATTCTTAACTCTGATGCCATTACTTACAGAAGCATAGCGAATAGCACGAATGAAGAAAGCGGCCGCATATTGGAGGAGTTGCCATATTGGAGGATGATATACCCTTTGTGAGCATAAGCAGAACATGACAAGGTCGCTGAGCGATCAAGCATAATATAACGAGAAGCAAGCAAATTCTTTAGCTAAATACACCCGTGGGATTGCAGAAAGTTGATACTTGCCAAGGAGGCAAAATAATTTAAATGTTTTATGCTACATTAGACATACTCTGAGGCTACTTATCTGTATCCTAAGCTTAGGTCTCGGGGTTTCTGCTACCCAATTGAGTTCTTCGCGTATAAGGAAATTCTTTTTCTTTTCCTCCCTGTTGGCCCGTTTGAATAAAGTCTGACTTCTAAAACCTAGGATATAAATAAAATTTCAATGAATATCGAATAGAATGTTAGAAACTGACTGAATAATTCTATTACTTATGTTTTAGTAGCTATATCGTGACGAGGTCGATAGAATTGGAGTAAGCAGCACCTTGAATAGAGGACTGAGGCTACTGGTAGTGTAACGTTGGGGAAAAGCGGGGCGCACTGTGTTATCCCTTGACCTCAAAATCTCATCTCTTTCAAGAAAAGAGCTTTGAACTTGGTTTAACCATCTCGATATTGGTTCATTAAGTTTGAACCATATGTCTCATTATCCAAAACACTCGTCATAGCCTTACAAAGCCAGAATGGGGAATCATGACAGGGTCCGCGAAAGGTCACCGCGCTGGGACTACAGCTCTCATAACAGACGGAGCCACGATCGCGACACTCATCAAAGCAGCACGCGCTCACGCTCAAGATCACCAGCGCATGAACGATCAAAACTATCATCAAAATCCCGACATGACAGACGCTCTTCGGAACCAGGTCATCGCCATTCATCATCCAGGCATCATGATGCTCATCACCATCACCGCTCATCTCATAAACATAGGGATCATGCAAGTCGCAAAACAGAAGCCGCAGTCAAGCTTCCATTCAACGCCCGCCCCCTGACAAAATCAGATTTAAATGCCTTTGAGCCGCTCTTTGGTGAATACCTTAGTGTTCAGAAGCAAAAGGACATTACCGAAATGGATGATCGTGAGGTCAAGGGACGATGGAAGAGTTTTGTTGGGAAATGGAATCGCAATGAACTCGCAGAGGGATGGTACGACCCTGAGACTTTTGCTCGGATCACCGCGGCCAATCCAGCTACGTCTCGACCGAGACGGCCCTCAGTGCACAAGGAAGAAAGTGAGGAGACGGTCAAGGATACAAGAAATGAAGGCAGCGAAGATGATGACGATGATTATGGACCTCCCCTTCCAGGGTCAGATCGCGCACGACGCTCCGGTCCAGGCATCCCCACGCTCCAAGATTTGTCTTTACGTGCTGAGCTCGCCGAGGAAGACAAACAAGCATCCATCGAAGACCTCCGCAACGCACGCAAAGCTGACAGGACTTTACAAAAAGAACGTCTCGACGATCTGGTCCCTCGTGCCGAAGCTGGGACCCGCGAGCGCATGCTTGAGAAGAAGGCAGCCGTTGCAGACAAGATGCGATCTTTCCGCGACAAGAGCCCAGGCGCTATGGAGGTAACCGACGAGAAGGAGCTTATGGGCGGCGGAGATTCACTGGACGAATACAAAAAGGCCAAAGAGAGAGAGCAGCGACGCAAGACGGAAAGGGAGATCCGCAGAGAGGAGATCGAAAGGGCCAAGAGGGAGGAGATGGAGGAGAGGAAGAGGGCCTACATGGAGAGGGAGGAAGGCACTGTGAGTATGCTGAGGGAGTTGGCACGACAGCGGTTCGGATAGAGAAGGCTTTGATCTTTTCTTCTGACCTGATGCTTCGAGGTTATGGTAATGGGTGTATCTTCTATTTGTGTATATTGCTATTGGCGTGTTTATGGCACATAACGGCGTTAAAAAGAGGTGGATTTTTCACGCACTGTGAGCGCACATTTGGCCCACCACCCAGATCAAAACTCTTTTTTCTACGACATTCAACAATATCGACCGACGACACTTTGTCTCCAGAAACTGGATCTTGAGGAAAAATTAGAGACAAAACCAGACAAAGAGGCCAGGGCTCTAATATCAGCCTCACACAGCTTACCGGCTCTCTTAGCTACTTGCACTTCGTCATACCGGACCGCCAGAATCATATTCTAAAACTCACCTTTAAATTGTCGCCTTCATTTGTCACAATGTCTGGAGAAGTGGACTACGGCTTCGGCGACCTCATGGACGACCCAGAGGATTACTGCCCACCTACGCCCCCGCCTACATCTCAGGTCTTCACCATGCAGAGCGGCAAGCCCATAACACTGCATCTCGTCGGCGCCAGTCCTACCGAGGCTCACCATCTGTGGAACGGCGCAAAGATGATTGCCGATTTCTTCGAGGAGGATCCTTCTCGGGTGAAAGACAAGACGGTTCTTGAGCTCGGCGCTGCCGCTGGTCTTCCTAGTCTGGTCGCTGCTATCCTGGGTGCGCGCAAGGTTGTCGTGACGGATTACCCGGACCCCGATATCGTCAGGGTCATGCAGAAGAATATTGACGAGTGCGACGAGACTGTCGAGCCCCGTGGCCGTATCGCCAGCACCGTCGATGCCATGGGCTTTGTTTGGGGCGCCGACTCGATCCCACTGCTCTCTCGTCTGAACCCAACAGACGACTCCCACAAGGAGCGTTTCGATATTCTCATCCTAGCCGATCTTCTCTTCCGACACAGTGAACACGGAAACATGGTCAAGACGATCAAGGAGACGCTGAAGGTCTCGCGCGAGAGCGTCGCCTACGTATTCTTCACCTCTTACCGGCCATGGAAGAAGGAGCTCGACATGGGCTTCTTTGATATTGCGCGCGAGCAAGGCTTCGAGGTGGAGCAGATTGCTGAGCGAAGACTCGACAAGCCGTTGTTTGAGAACGACCCTGGTGATTTGGATGTTCAGAAGACTGTCAAGGGATTTGCCGTGCGGTGGTCCGCTGAGGCGTGCAGGTGAGGGATTATGATGAATCCATCGAGATGGCAGATAGACAAAATGGCGCTGGTATAAGGATAGTAAGGCTTGGAAATCGGTATAATGAATGACGATTATGACAACCAAAAATTGATACTGGCTGAATCTCAATACACGCGAGGTGTCCGGCTACGAATGATACTCCAACTGTTACGTTACTTGACCAACATCGCAGATGCAACGAGCCGGCCGTACAGTAGTGGAATTCCCCACATGAGTTGATAAAGAGGGCTCGTAGCACAAAAGAAAGACCTGCTTATTACCTACAACCGTTTAACAAGACTGAAACCCTCCCTGTACATATCCGCGCCAAGTCTCGCTTCCCATCGTCTCGAGATACCCCGAAGCATCTCCAACCCTTTACTCCCTGCTTGGCCTTGCAGAGCCTTCTGGCCGAAGAGTCGTCTTCACAAGCTTACATTACATTCCCCCCAAAAGTGCTTAGCATCAGTTAGCTCAAGAGGGGTAGGTACGGAATTCTGCCCTATTTTACCGGCGGTCCACCTGTTCCATCATTCCGCGCCGCACCCGCACCCGCACCACCGCAGGCCGCAAGCCGCAATAGATGGGGTACAATATCACATCATATCATGCCGACTTCGCAGTACCTCCAAGACCTCGACAGAGATGGCTTTGTCGTTATCAAGTCAATCGTGGACAGTGATAAACTCGAGGCGTTGCGCGAGGTTAGCTCAAAGGCAACCCAGCTGGCTCGCGATGGGCAATGGCCGTTTGTACGTACGGTGCCAAAACAGTTTCCACCATGGGACGCGAGCCAAGCACGCGAGCATGGAATATGGGGCGTGCAGCATCTCATGAACCCTGAGCTTCCAGGCCATGAGCTCTTCACCGAGCTATACTTCTCCGAGACCATCCTGGGTATTGTAAAGCAGCTGCTGCAGTGCCAAGATGAGCATCTCGTGATGGAGCTCTTCAACATGCTCGTTAGGCCAGAGAAGGACTTTGAGTTGCGATGGCATCGCGATGATATCCCCGCCGAGGCTAGTCAAGAGGAAGAGATGGAGCGTCTTGGCAAGCATGCCTACCATGCTCAGTATAACTTTGCATTGTGGGAAGATGATTCTCTCATAGTCGTTCCTGGTTCACATAAGCGCGCGAGGACCTCGACCGAGCGAGACGCCGACCCGTTTGCCAAATCCTTGCCTAATCAGCTCGTTGTCAAACTAGACCCAGGTGACATGGTATTCTACAACAACAACATTTTGCATCGCGGTGCCTACAATAGCAGAAAGGAGCGAATGACGCTACACGGCTCAGTCGGCCACATACAGGGCAGCACTCTCCGAGCGAGGAACGTTTTACAGCACGGAGTTGGTAGCTGGGTCGACAAGTGTGCTTTCCAGCCACTCCCGGAAGATGATAGGCGAAGAGCCGAGGAAATGAGACAGCGTCTGATTCAACTTGGCAGCGAGAGCGGTCAAGTCGGCTACTCACTCCAAGGCTGAGAGGGGGCTGAGAGGAACGAGGCAAGACACCGAGTTGCTTTGATGTCATATATGGGTTTCGTGCTCACTCATCGAGGCGGGCCTCAGATTATAAGAGGACGCTTGGAGGGACGTATCTTGCAAGGGTTGCTAAGTAGCCATGATTTGTATGTACTTGAGCATCGGCTCCGCGTTCGGAGACATTTATAGCCAATATATGTTTGACAAAAACAGTCACTCTGACCGAGACATAGACTGCATGCCAGAACTAGCCAATATGATCATTGCCGGTGTCTTGGTTCAGTATCAGAAATCCTCTGAATCTCTTCTTGTATCACGGACATAACACGCCTTGACATGATGCAGACTACCTTGAATGGCCTCCGTGTCACTGTGATATATGTACCAGCAAGTGATCTGAATACGGGTGGCCTCCACCCGCATTGTAAACACAGCCGAGGGGGACATGAGAATTCACGGTTAGATATCCGATTTCCCGATCACCTTTTGATCATGTCTGATATACCTATGTATACGTATTCATGGGCTCTTGATCCGACCCCGCATCTTTTACCCCGGATGCAAAGGATATGTCGGGATCAGTTGGGGACCCCGGATTTTAAACACGTAAAAGGTTGAGTTGGCTGAACTCAATTATTGCCGTTCCAGGGCAGAGCCGTCCAAAGCCGTAAGGCATGGCATAGTATGGCATGGTATCTTGTGCAGATGCGAGTCAAGCAGGTATGTGTCCGTATAAGTTTAACTTGATCAGGTCAACAAATGATGCAGTGTACCGTAGCTCGGAATCATCAATAAACTTTCTTCATTGAACCCGGTAACATCCCGGCGGAGAGAAAAAGGGTGGGCTCGGCTTATACGCGGTTTATGATAGAAAACCCCACGGGGAAATGAAGCCTCACGCGGGGGGGCCAAATCCCGACGATTGAGTGCCAATATTCCATCATCTAGCGGTCTGCATCTCCAGGGGGGCAGCGGGCAGAGTAAATACCTGCATAGTGGCGGCGGCATAGTAAAGTAGACAGGATAAGACAGAACAGGACAGGGTAAATACCCATGAGCTCATGTTCCAATGCATAACTCTTGAGGAGACCAAATGCAGTAGAGTTGAGCTTGAGCCTGGTTTCCTGTCTCAGTCACGCCTGGATACAAGATCCTAAATCTAGACTTACTACCCCACACGCACCGACCACCAGTCCCCGCACCTCCATAAGTCCCCAGAACTCGCTTGTCTGAGCTAAACCCACCCACCAGGCCTAGGTATTGAAAGAATTAGCAAATACTAACAGCAGCTTTTTATATATGCTGTTGATAGTGCACGTTTTTATTCCGTACTTGGTAACTTTGACCGGGATAGTTTAGCAAGTGGCCAACCGTAAGCTCATCTGCAGCAACCTGGTTCATCAGTTCCCCAATTCAAGGTGAACCTGTTTCCCCCAGTCAAACTAGACGCGAGCCATTCAGGCTGGTGTAGAGTGCTTGACGAAGACAAGGCTGGTTTATGTTGGCCGTCCAATGAAAGCTTTCCAGGAGTTGATTGATTCAACAAAGTTGTGAGCGGAGACCCCCAACACGTCGCCCATGAACAAGGACCCTGGACCTTGGCGCAGAAGCTGATCACCACCATGTTTTGTGATGGTGTTGTAGCTGCACTGGTGCGTTGCAGTTGCGTGGAGGCGAGAAAGAAAAGAGAGAATGAGAATGGTGACTGCAGCTGTCAAGATTCTGGCGAGATACGACGGGTGTACTGTAATTTTGTGCAACTTGACACTCGGAAGGTATCACATTAGGCAAGCAGATAACGCATCTGCTCATCAGCCCCAATACATATCTTACCCCCCCAAGTGCCTGAGTGATCTACCCGATCCCACCACTGGAGAGAACAGAGTTTTGGGGCAACTGAGCAGTTGTTCCGGTCATCTCATTGCTTTTTTGGAGTCTTAGATTCGCCTTGCCTATGCCTTGTTGTTTCGAAAGGATCAGCATCGTGCCGTGGTTGTAACATGACACACTATGTCTTGGTGAGCATGGCATGGGTATGTGATTTACGCGACAGCGTCGTGTGAAGGGTAAAAAAAAGATAGACGAGGAACTATTCTTGGTGTCACTCTTCCTTTGCTCCGCACCAGCCTTGACTCCGCTTCACGCCCTAACGAGAAGCGATTTTCATTTTCGAAAAGTTGTCTCATGCATTTTGATTCTCCAAGTAACGGCGCGAATGGCGGCAGTGAGGAGGAAAAGAGGAGTAGCTTTGATTGGATGCGAAAAGGTTGTTATTTGTCGAGACGGATGAAGGGGAAGTTTAGTCCAGGATTAAGAAAAGAAAAACACTATCACGTGCGTGAAAAAAGTGTAATTGAAGTGAAGCAGTCTCAAGAAAAGGAAGGCACTTTTCAACATGTGTTTCATCATTGGTACCTTCCGGTTGCGTACAGCATGAGCGAGGTGAGGCAACCGCAGACCAAGCCTGTAATTGACTAACACGGTATGATATCCGGAAATCGACCGATGATGATCCGGTCTCCTAATACCACAAAATGTTCGTAATGGACGTGAGAATTGACCTAATGAAAGGAAAGAGTCGAGCAACGAGCCTTTTCGCTAAACCACGCTGATACCACAATATAATGTTCAATTTTTGCTTGAACCGCTGAGATGCCAAGTGCTCAAGGTTGGCGGATAATGCGACCTCTCTCAAAGCACTTGACCTTAAAAACTAAACGGGGATGTACCTGCCATAACCAGGTAGACTCAGTTTTGTGATCCATGAAAGTTGTCGTAATTGGTTCGGAAAAGTATTTTCTGTCTGCTAAAGACGACAGGTGGGTCCCTATGGATGTATGGACCTACTGTAAGTCTGGCCGCCCCGGCGGTCTCCAATCCCCATGGGGGGGGCAGTCTAGGCTCCCCCCGCATATACTTAACGGTACTTGAGTTTGCTCGGGTAGTAGCCGTGGAGTTTTGTTTTCATGGAATGCCGCCAAAGGAAAGATGCTGGGGAAGTGGAAGTGGAAGTGGAAGGGGAACGGGAACGGGATTTCCCCGATGAAAGGATTTCTGCTTGCAATAATTTGTTGCAAATATTTAGGAATCGTTTCCTGGTGTCGAATAGCCTGTCATCAAATTGATCTCGGCTGCAGCTTAGAAGCCGAGACCAATTATTAACTGCTTGCAATAAACCATTTCCTCCCAACTTGATTGTTTATTGCTTTTAACATGTGCCTTGGCTGTCAGTAACCACTCTTGCTCACTGTGGCTTACAACGACAACCTGTGTCTCCCTCCTTGAGACTCCCTCTGACACATGCCCAGGGTGGCTTAGCAATTCTGACCAGGTGAGAGTTGACTTGGCCGCCCTGGCACCGGTTGATTACAATGGACGAGAAGTTTTGGGGTGCTTCATTCAGTGATGACGAACCTAGTCTAGGCTACCTAGGTACAGTACAGTACCCAAGTTGCCTACAAGCCTCAACTACTGCACGCCCCCAAGACGCCATGGTCTTGTCTGGGCTGGGCTTGCGTTGAGGTTATTTCGACTAACAAGAACAAAGCCGTAATGATATGAGCTTGGCCTGGGCCCTAGGTACCATTTCTTCTCAAGATGCCTTGTTGCCTTGCGCTGACCCGTGAACTGGTATACATACAATAGGCACAGTCAGGTGGAAGCGGGAAGAAACCCGTTTACTCCGTGCTTTGAGATGATGTTTGTGTGTCAGTCAATCTATTGTAGAGGCATGATAGGCTACTTGTGTCATTTTTGTGCTTTTTGAGTGATAGTTGACATTGATAACTGGATATGGTCACATCTCAGGTAGGTATGCATACATTCTGTGTCTTTTATTCTTTTTCTTTTTTTTTTCTTTTTCTCTTTCCTTTTTCATGTGTCCCTGTTCTTTCTAATTCCGCTTTGTGGCTTGCTTTTTTGTACAGAATCAGTGGCCCCTAGAGATCCATTCCCCCAGATTGATGCAGTTGCCCACTCACACTCCCCACACTTTGTTCTCGCTTGAATACCGTCAAGGTACAATCACTTACGTACAAGATAGCCTGGATCTGATAGGCAAGATCGGAACTGTCTCCAGTACTATACGGATATTCTGACTACTATTATCTGTCCGTCTCGGCCAAATCTTACCCATCTCATCTCTATTCCGCTGATTCTATCAACGAGGCTTGACGCGATCAGGAACACTAGGTACGCTAAGGTAAGATAATGGAAGCACGTCTATCCGTACAGTATACAACCTCCGCTAGCACAAACCCACCCAAGACAGGACAGACCTTTTCTGAATGGATCCATGTATCGCATGTACCTGCTAGTACTGTAGGTACTAGAGGCTTATCACCTCCAATTTCCCCGCCCTGGCCCTTGCGCCCGCGCTACGCCGTCATACCTTGTCCCACCTCCAGGTCGCAGTAGCAGTACGGGCAGTAACCTGAGCGAGCGTTTATACCTAAACCTCAAGCGCTCAGCACTCTCGGAACGACTTACAGTGATCTTGTAGGTACTGACTGCCCGACTGTACATTGCCACACCATTCCTGTTGAGCTTCGCTTCCATGTCTCCTCTCTTCCCCTCTTTCCTTGGCTTGGGCTGGACATTTTTCGCCACGTCTGTTTCGTTTTTTATACTTACACCCCTGCGCCGCTGTCTTGCTCTTGCTAGGCTCTCTCTGTCTCCTCTGTCTCTCTCTCGGCGTTTCGACGTGGCATACTGAAGCTGTCCTACAGGCTACACCTTGCTCGGTGTGCTCCGCCCACCGCCCAGTCCAGTCATTGTCAGGATTTTACGGCGAGTTTCTGATTGACCTGACATGAATCTAGACCTCTGGCGCCTATTTACAGCCAACTTGGTCATTGAATGGTCCCAGCCAACATGCCCTGGACCTAATCTACATACAACTTCTCCTTAGTGCTGCATTCTCATAACATAGTGGGAGACATTATCTCGATACTTGAGATCTTACAAATGTGCCATATCGTCATAAGCCCACATCTGCTAGGTACTCTACTCCATCTTTGGTAGATCCGGTATCAGTGCCAGTTTCTCGGGTGTTAAGCCGGTGACTTACACCGCAAACTTTGACACACGCCAACCCATCCATCCATTAGGTATGTTTTCCCCATCCTCTCTCTCTCCTCCTCTCCATGGCTGGGGCAAAACCCCTCCTCGCTTGTATCTAATTCCGCTGTTTCTCTCTGGGTACCTGCCCTTCTAGTTTTCTCCTCCTTCACATCCTCGTTTTCCATCCACCCATATTCGTTCACAGATTACATGAGCAAATGTGATATTTGCCGGATCAATTGATAGACGACAAACAAAAGATCTGGGCTAATAGACCAAGGTCTTACATGAAATTGCTGAGAATTCGAAAACAAAATATTCATACTTCACGGTTCGGTTCGGAATTATTTGCCGAAAACCTCGTCCCTCCTTGCTCCTCACTATCTCTATATTGCATTGCAACTACAATCACAAGTTGCTTGACTTACAAACACAATCACCAACACCCAAGGTTGACGAGAATTTAGAGACGGTACAGCAAAGTACTCATCCAATACGTATTAAACTTGGTCAGCTCAAGTACTTCACTGTACCTCTTGATATCGGCACGAGAGGGGAAACGCCGAGATATCATACTGTAGTGTACCTACCGTAGGACACAAGAGGGGAAGCACTAAAGGGGCGTTCTTGTTTTTGTGTGTGGTTTTGAGGCTTGCCGTGGTCTACATTGATCTTGACCTTGACCTTGACCTTGA